>MWVB01000073.1:0-75143 GCA_003054985.1 Leucosporidium scottii
GCTCCTTCTGCTCAGCCGGCGGGAGTGAGGTGGTCCGTTGGGGATTAGCTGCTATCTCTAACGGCGGCGTTGTAGCAAAGTGGTTACTGCGTTGCCGAGAGCAGAACTTGCCCTTGTACCTTGTACAGCTCCCGCTCCCCCCTTCAGCCTCTCCCCCGAGCGCCGACTCGGCTTGGGCAGAGTCAGAGAGCCCAAGTTGCAGAGGTTGAGCGTACACGTATGGAGTTGGTTGCACTGTAGTGTCTCACAGAACACCGCTAGCAGCCCCAAGAAGGCTTCACAGTTCCTCACCTGTCCCCTCGTGCTCCCGCTGGAGTCCTGGCTGTTCTCTTTTGCTCCTTCTGCTCAGCCGGCGGGGGTGAGGTGGTCCGTTGGGGATTAGCTGTTATCCATAACGGCGTTGTAGCAGAGTGGTTACTGCGTTGCCGAGAGCAGAACTTGCCCTTGTACCTTGCACAGCTACAGCTCTTTGATCAGCCTCTCTCGACTCCCGAGCACCAACTTGGCTTGGGCAGAGTCAGAGAGCTCAAGTCAGAGAGGTTGAGCGTACACGTATGGAGTTGGTTGCATTGTAGTGTCTCACAGAACACCGCTAGCAGCCTCAAGAAGGCTTCACACTTCCTCACCAGTCCGAGGAGCAAGACGGTCGATGGTATCAGCTCGGTGATCAAGTTCGAGGTGCAAACGACCTTCATCTGCATACACATGTGGCTTGGACGGTAGGTATACGCTCAACTGGTGCTCTGCAAGGAACGTGTTGTTCAGTCTCAGTAAGGTGCGCCCGGTTGCAAGCGCGCCGCTCTACCAAGTGCAAACTCGGCGTTTCCTCGAATGAAGCTGTAAGCAAGCGACAGCAAGCTTCGGTAGCCCTGCAAGCAGAGCTCGTGAGAGATGAGCTGTGGTGGGCGCAATCAATCAGCGGTCCGACAGAAACAAGAGGAAAGGGGAGAGCGAGAGGAACTCACTGAGCGCCGAGTCCGATGAGAAACATGACCCCTGGAGTTCAAGGGGATCGCGAGGTGCGATGAGCTGTTGTCAATGAGTGGAAAGCTCTGATCGAGTCGAGACCTGTGAATCGTGAAAGTAAAGAAGAAGGGAGAAGAGGGGAAGGAGAAGCGAGGAGTGAGGGTAGGGGCGAAGAGCAAGGCGGGGGAGAGGGTGAGGTAACGGTCGAGTGTAGGGAGAGCAGGAGTGCCATCAGCAGCTGCTTTGCACTGGAGCGAGCACCTCGTGAGAAGAAGCCAGCGCCGTGCCCGAGTCAAAGGACGGATCGCCGAGAAATTCAAAAACGAAGGCTCACGGCTGATGTTGGTGAAACGAGGGTAATGTTGGATCCAAAGCTGATTAATGTGGTCATTGACCCTACTACCGAGGTGTGAGAAGGGAGGAGTCGCGTCGTAGGGGCCAAGAACGGGACAAGAGAGTGGAGAGGAGAAAGAAGGTGAGTGCCGAGATCATGGAGAAGGCCCGAGAGCAGCTCTCAAGAGTCGGAAAGGTAAAGGGAGCGCTCACCAACTAGAACGCCGGATCTACGAGGCCGAGTTCCGCCGGCTGGGCTGCAAAGGGAACGGGAGGAAGAGCCGAGGGTCAGCTGTCGAGCACGGAGGAGACGGCCAAGGTTTGGGACAACTCAACAGAGTAGAGATCCAGTTGTCAAGCGTAGATGCGCCTACCCGCGCTACGTCTAACCCTGCTGAGGACCGACTACGTTCGGCGGCGGAGGACAGGAGGAGGTCAGCAGAGCCGAAAAGGAGTGGTAGCAGGAGCACACGGGCTGGAGAGGAGGAGGAGACGCACTAATGAGATGTACACGCCCCCACGGGAAGCGGTGACATTCATGAAGGCAGTGGACCGAGCCAGCGAGGATGCTCGTCTGCTCTCACAAAACGGTAAGCTGACGAAGGTGAATTTGGCCGAGAGGGAGACCTACAGATCATTTCAGCTGAGCCACAGCCAAAGAGAAAGTGCCAGCCCGTGCTGCAACGTGACAAAAGCGTCGGAAGACCAACGGAGCGCGTTCTGTGGTGGAGCAGAGGAAGTCGGCGAGCGCTCGAGACGAGAGGAGAGCAGCAATGAGAGCTCACCAGTTCATGTACCCATGTCTCCTATATTCCCTTCCCGCTCGGCAAATACAGGCGCGCAACGAGAGAAGGGCTAGTGACTGCTGGCGGAGGAGCGCGAGGAGGGTTGACCGAGCGCTACCGGGTGTGATGTAGTGCAGATGAACGAAGCTGCTTGAGATGTCGGCTGCTGAGTCGGTGGCTGGTACGTCGAGAGGAAGGCGAAGGGAAGAGGCCAGAGGGAAAGAGACGTTGGCGCTGACGAGGTGGATGTAGTGTAGTACATTAGAGTTGCGCGAAGAATCGAATCGTCGATGGCTGAGTGCGCGTGACTCTCTTGGCGGTATACTCGCCTACAGCCTTTCATCCTTCCTCTCCTCCCCTGCCCCCTCTCTTCAGCCGATCCCCTCTGAATTTCTCTAAGTCGAGTCCGCGACCGTCGCGCACTCGGAGGGGCGATTCCAGCTGGAAATGGAGGGTTTCGACGAGCTGGGGCGGGGAAAGGGACGAGAAGGACTTGTTTGACTCTACCAACTGAAGGAGATCCGAACCAGCTTCGAGTGCGCCAGTCGTTGCCAGCACACCTTCGCCGAGAGAGCCGAGCCGCTGAGCAAAGGCTGAGAGCGAGGCAGTTGAAGTTGGGCAAATTCGACTACAAAGTCAAGAAAGTGCAAGAGAGGGAGCAAGCATAGCTGACTTCACTATGGGTAAAAACCAGCTTAAGCTCCGAGTCTGGTACCCCCCCCGAGTGAGCGACCGATTATGGTGCAGAATGAGGGAGCTCATACTGTGCAGCATGATACACTCTCAAATGTGTTGTACTGAAGAATCACCTGCAGGACCTCAACCATCTGCTCCTCCCCACCGGGCTCCAGCTCCCAGCCGACGACCCCCCTTTGATTTTTTCTAAGTCGAGTCCGCGATGGTCGCGGACTGGGAGCGGCCGTTTCAGCTTGATTCGGGGCTCGAGACCAGTCCCAATGGGCCGAAGGTGCGAGAAGTGAGCGGGAGTTGCCACGTCGGTGGCGAGGGCCTTGCAGCTTCAAGTGTGCCCTCCCCCTTCAGCTTTGCTTCACCGAGACTCCGAGAGAGAGAGGGCTAAGCTGGCTGGTGGAGTAGGAAGGTCAACCCGAGTCAAGTGTATGTCCAATGGTGATGAAAAGTAGAGCGTCAAGGTCAGCTCAAGCTGTCGAACCCTTTGCGAGCGTCAGAGTTCCCCCTCGCCGAACCGCGCCAAAAGGCTCAGGACTGTATGGACGGCTACTGAGGTACAGTACAGCACAAACGGAGGGCGTTGTAGCAAAGTGGTTACTGCGTTAGCCTCGAATTGTACACCGTAGCAAGTCTAGCTAATCCTCTCTGAGGGCGTAGGTTCGAGTCCTGCCAACGTCGCAAAGCTTTACTTTTGCTGTAGTACGCCCTCGGCGCCCTCCCTTTTTGCACCTTCAACCTCCTTGACGCTTCCTGCACCGCCCTGCAGCCACCGGAGGGCGCTCCGCGCCCTCGCTGCTCGGCGCCGAGCACGGAGGGCGGGCAGCGGCCTCTTTTGATATCCTCACGGAGCTAGTTGTACAGTCACTACTTTTCCCAGCCGTCCAGTGCCGCTATTGGGGCATCCTTTTAACCTCTCCCTCTCAGAGAGACGCTGAGCCAGGCATCTCAACGGTGGGCGCCGAGCAGCTCCCCTCCTTTCCTTCCTCCCTTCGGAGAAGCAAATTTTCTGTAAAAGAACGTAGTCTTATACTCACAAACCCAAGACCAGATACTTTTACTTGTGAGCTGCTGGGGCTTTGCTGAGGAGGGTCAGATTGCAGCGCCGGGTCTTGAGCAGGAGCTTGACCTGGGTCCTGTTGAGCTGCACATTGAGCCACCGGAAGCTCAACATAGCAATGTAGGCGATGTACTTGGTGTGAACCAAACCCCTTTAAACCACTCACAATTCTTTGGTCCGCGAGACCGACCTTCGAAAAAGAGTACGTAAGCCGAGTGAGGAAACCGGCTCACGACGAGCCGTTTCCAATTCCACGAGTCAGCTTCGAGATGAAAGGCCGAAGGAGCTGTTCAACTCAACTCGTCGAAACGAGGACAGAGTTCTCCCCGAGCAGGGGTGTTCTGCTCGACTACAAGGGCTGAACTTCGGCGATGAAAGCGGCAAGAGCTCGTCTGTACGGGAGAGGCAGCTCCTCCGCTTGTTCACAAACAAGCCAGACCACCAAAAACTTTTGTTTCCTGACATCTCGGAGATGTGGGCCAAGAAACGCTGCAAGAGCGAGCCGAAGACCTCGCTTCTTGATCTCGGCAGTCCTGTAGGAGAGCTCCGGTGGCTCGGGACGCGAGACAGGCCATAGATACACAGCAGCTATTTATTACAGGCGAGAATGCACACAGCAATCTCACAGCAAGAGCGCACAACCGAGCCAGCAGCTCGGCGAGGGCGGCTTTGGGCGAGATCGCAGGCAACGATAGGCCGATTGAAGAAGTGCAGGCATGCAAGTCAAACAGAAATCCTCCCCTGACAAGCTACACCTTTGGAAACAGCCTACAAGATGAACCAGCGCGCTTCCGGGGGAGGGTCTTCTCTGGTTCCCAAATCACTTCTCGTACAGCAGAGGCGGGCCTCACCACCCTCGGGGAGGTCTGCTTACCTCTCCTCAGGCATTGCAATCAACCTTTGACGCAGCTCGAGACGCGCGCGAACGGAACCTCGCCCGGTTGCCAATTGTTTTACGTGGGCGTGTGCCGCTGAGCCGCCTCGAGGGGCGAGGAAACCTGGCTCGGCCTCTCTCCTCTTTCTCCCACCAACTCGTTCACCACCACAACAACTTCGCCCAACCTGTCGTCTACCAAGATGGCGCCCGACAGCGAGGCTTCCTCCGCCACCGCTGGCGATTCGCCCTTCCCAAACGAGCAATTGCACGATCTCGCACGCACCTTCACTCGTCAATCGCACCGCTCTATCAGCAAGGGAGCAGGAGCAGGACCTACATCTCCATTCGATTCTGCTGAGGGAACAGCCCTCGACCCGTCCTCGCCCAACTTCAGTGCCCGTGCTTGGACCGAAACCATGATGCGAATGCAGTCGGAGGACCCCAACAACCCAGCGCGCAGGGCTGGAATCGCCTTTAGGGATTTGTCGGCCTACGGTTACGGCTCGGCGACGGATTACCAGACTACCGTCTCGTCGGCGCCCCTCCAGCTCCAAGGCCTGGTCAGTCGCCTCGCCGGCAACAAAGGTCAGCGCATCGACATTCTCCACGATATGGATGGACTCGTTCGCAGTGGAGAGATGCTCGTCGTTCTTGGTCCTCCCGGCAGGTGAGCTTTCCTCCTTCCTCGTTCCGTCCTTCCTCCCCCCTCGATTCCTAGTCTCTTTGTTCGCTAGTTGCCGTCGCTGATCGCTTAACGACCTTGCAGCGGATGCTCTACGTTCCTCAAGACAGTCGCCGGAGAGATTGACGGCTTCACCGTCGAGGGAGACATCAACTACGAGGGTGAGTTTGGAGCCACCCCTTTCTCTCGGCGATTCGGCGCTGAGTCTTTTCTCCCTCGACGACAGGAATCAGTCAAAAGCAGATGCACAAGGACTTCCGGGGAGAAGCCATCTACACTGCCGAGGTATGCATGTACCTCAAACAACCCGTCTTCGATCGCTAATCCATTTTCGGCGATCAGGTCGACGTTCACTTCCCTCAGCTCTCCGTCGGCGACACTCTCTCCTTCGCGGCAAGGGTACGCTGTGGTTCATCAACTCACTCCGTCACCTTCCAGAGGCTGACCCCGATCCACTGCAGGCTCGCGCTCCTCGCCATACGCCCGGCGGGGTTTCGAGGAAGGAGTACGCCGAGCACGTCCGCGATGTGACCATGGCCATTCTCGGGATCTCGCACACCATAAACACCAAGGTCGGCAACGACTTCATTCGAGGAGTCTCGGGAGGAGAGCGCAAGCGAGTCACCATCGCCGAAGCTTCGCTCTCCGGAGCCCCCCTTCAGTGCTGGGACAACTCTACTCGTGGACTCGACTCGGCCAACGCCATCGAGTTCTGTCGCTCGCTCAAGCTCTCAACTAGTCTTGGAGGCAAGACGGCCTGCGTCTCGCTCTACCAGGCCCCCCAGAGCGCCTACGACGTGAGTTCGGCGTTTCGTCCTTCAGTGCGAACGGGAGCTGATGGGCTCCTGCCGTCTCACAGGTCTTTGACAAGGTCACCGTTCTGTATGAGGGCCGTCAAATTTACTTTGGGAGAACAACGGAGGCCAAGAAGTTCTTCACCGACATGGGCTTCCTCTGCCCCGAGCGCCAAACGACGGCCGACTTCCTCACCTCCCTCACCTCGGATCTCGAGCGCGCGACCCAGCCTGGCTTCGAGAAGTCTACCCCTCAAACTCCCGATGAGTTCGTACAGCGCTGGAAGGCGAGCGAGGAATACAAGAAGCTCATCGCCGAGATCGAGGAGTACAACCAGACCTACAAGATTGGCGGCGAGCACCTCGACAAGTTTGTTGCCTCTCGCAAGGCTCAGCAGTCTCGCGGACAGTGAGTGAATGTCTCGCTTGGGGCATTGAGAGCCGAGCTGATTGAGTCCTCGGCGTTCGGCGCAGGCGTGTTTCCTCCCCCTACACGCTCTCGTACGCCAAGCAGATCGAACTCTGCGTCTGGCGAGGATTCCGCCGTCTTGTCGGTAACCCTGAGATTACCCTCACGGCCTTAATTGGTGAGAAGAGACGAAGGTGACGAGGAAAGCAAGGGCGACGGAGAAGCTGACTTTCGAGCTTTACAGGTAACTCGATCATGGCCCTCATTATCGGATCGGTCTTCTACAACATGGAGTTCAGCACCGCCAGCTTCTACCAACGTGGCGCCCTCCTCTTCTTTGCGATTCTGATGGCGGCCTTCTCCTCGGTGCTCGAGGTGGGTAGTCAAATTTCGATTTCGAGCGGCTCGAGAGCTGACGTTTGCTCCACCTACAGATTCTCACCCTCTATGCTCAACGCAACATTGTCGAGAAGCACACTCGTTACGCCTTCTACCATCCCTCGGCCGAGGCTTTCGCCTCGATGCTCTGCGACATCCCTTACAAGGTCCTCAACTGCATCTTCTTCTCGCTCGTCATCTACTTCATGTCCAACTTGAGGCGAGAAGTCGGTCCCTTCTTCTTCTTCACCCTGTGAGTTGTTGGATCTCGGGTTCAGAAGATTCGGAGATGAGGGAGCTGACCTTCGGCGCCGACAGTACGAGCTTCCTCCTCACCCTCGCCATGTCAATGATCTTCCGCACTATCGCCAGTGCTTCAAGAACCCTTTCACAGGCTCTTGCACCCGCCGCCGTTCTGATTCGTGAGTTGGAGAGCATCCCAAGGAGAGCCGGCAGCGTGAGCTGGTGAGCTGATCTTCTCCCTCTCCCTGATCCTCAGTTGCCCTCGTCATCTACACTGGATTTGTCATCCCTACGCGCAACATGCTCGGCTGGAGTCGATGGATGAACTACCTCGACCCCATCGCCTACGGATTCGAGGCGCTCATGGTGAGCTCCCAGAAAGACGAGTCGAGTCCGAACGAGCGCCAACTCTTGCCTCTCGCCCACAGGTCAACGAGTTTCACGGTCAGACCTACCCCTGCGCTTCGTTCGTTCCCTCGGGTCCGGGCTACGAGGGCGCTTCAGGACTGGACCGCGTCTGCTCGACGGTCGGCTCGGTCGCTGGTTCGACCGTCGTCAACGGCGACGACTACATCAACACCTCGTTCGACTACTACGTCGGACACAAGTGGCGCAACATTGGCATCATCATCGCTTTCATCAGTGCGTTCTGCTGCAGGCGCCCCAGAGAGTTGGACCTGATCTTTCGCTTCTTCGCAGTCGGTTTCTGCTGCACCTACCTCGGAGCTGCTGAGTACATCACGGCTCAGAAGAGCAAGGGAGAGGTTCTTCTCTTCCAGCGTGGCCACAAGAAGCACCTCAAGCGCACCAACGACCTGGAGTCGGGCGTCGCCGTCACCAAGACCATCTCGCAAGCTCCGAAGGACGTCAGCATGATCCCTCCTCAGACCGCCATCTTTCAGTGGGAGGACGTCGTCTATGAGTGAGTTCTCTTTCACTTCCTGCTACGAGCCGAGCTGAACCCGTCGTCTCCCTTTGCAGCATCAAGATCAAGGGAGAAGATCGCCGAATCCTCGATCACGTCGACGGCTGGGTCAAACCTGGTACCCTCACCGCTCTCATGGGAGTCTCGGGCGCAGGAAAGACCACTCTTCTCGACGTACTCGCCACTCGCGTCACCATGGGAGTCGTCACTGGTAAGATGCTTGTCGACGGTCAACAGCGCGACGATTCGTTCCAGCGCAAGACTGGTCAGTTGCAGCTTCTCTCTTCTCTCTTTCCTACTGCAGAGCTAATTTCGAATCTCTCCTGCAGGCTACGTCCAACAGCAAGATCTTCACCTCTCAACTTCGACCGTCCGCGAGGCTCTCAACTTTTCGGCGCTGCTTCGTCAACCGGCTCATGTCTCTCGGGAGGAAAAGCTCGCTTATGTACGTCGCGCACGATCATTTTTTACATGCTCCATCCCTTTGGAGTATCGACTGACTGTTCTTCTCCCTCGACCAACTCGACCTCCCCCTCCCGCGGCGCTCTCGCTCGACCAACTCCTCTCTCTCACTCATTCACCAACTCACTTACACATTCAAAGGTCGACGAGGTCATCGGCTTGCTCGACATGGAGGCGTATGCCGACGCCGTCGTCGGAGTACCCGGAGAAGGCCTCAACGTTGAGCAACGGAAGCGCCTAACTATCGGGGTGGAACTCGCTGCCAAGCCTGCTCTTCTCCTTTTCCTTGACGAGCCAACATCAGGGCTCGACTCGCAGACTTCCTGGGCCATCTGCGACCTCATGGCCAAGCTCACCGCCCACGGACAAGCCATCCTCTGCACCATCCACCAGCCCTCGGCGATGCTCTTCCAGCGCTTCGATCGTCTCCTCTTCCTTGCGAAGGGAGGTCGCACGGTTTACTTCGGCGAGGTCGGAGAGGGCTCGCACGTCCTCACCAAGTACTTTGAGAAGAACGGCGCACACCCTTGCCCCGCCGACGCCAACCCGGCCGAGTGGATGCTCGAGGTGAGTTTCGGTCCGCCTGAGCCCTCCTTCGCCCTTCACTGACCTCCGTCCGAGCCCTGTTTGCCCTTCACTAACACTCTCCTCACTCTTCAATAGGTCATTGGCGCTGCTCCTGGCTCTCACACTGAGATCGACTGGCACCAAACTTGGCTCGACTCGCCCGAGCGCGTCGCCGTCAAGGACGAGCTCCACCACATGGAGGCCGAGCGTGGAGGCCACAAGTCGGAGAAACAGCTCATCGCCGCCGAGGAGCAGCACAGCGAGGCACCGGCCTCGGGCGAGTTTGCCGCCCCCTTCTCGGCGCAGTTCCGCGAGGTTCAGTGGAGGGTCTTCCAGCAGTACTGGCGCACCCCCTCCTACATCTAGTGAGCTCTTATCTACTCTTTCGATCGCAGCCGACCGCTGATCTCGCCGAACTTCCTCAGCTCCAAGATCGTCCTCTGCACCCTTTCGGGCCTGTTCATCGGCTTCTCCTTCTTCCGCGCCGACACGAGCCAGCAGGGACTTCAAAACCAGATGTTTTCGCTCTTCATGTTGATGACCATCTTCGGTAACCTTGTCCAGCAAAGTGAGTCGGACTTCGATGGACGTCGAAGCGAGCCGAGCTGACCCCCTTCCTTTTACAGTCATGCCCCACTTCGAGACTCAGCGCGCCCTCTACGAAGCCCGAGAGCGACCTTCCAAGACCTACAGCTGGAAAGTCTTCATGCTCTCGTCCATGATCGTCGAGCTTCCGTGAGTTTGAAGCCTTCGCTGCGCTGCGCCTCGAGCCGACCACTGATCTCGTCTTGTACACCAACAGCTACAACGCTTTTGCAGCCCTCTTGATCTTCCTCTGCTACTACTACCCTATCGGACTCTGGAGGAACGCCGAGCCGACCGGAGCCGTCCACGAACGAGGAGCCCTCTTCTTCCTTCTGGTGCAGGAGTTCCTCCTCTTCGTACGTTACACGACAATAACTACTCTACAGCGCTGACCTCGAGCTTTGCAGACCTCCACCTTCACCTCGATGATCATCGCTGGTATCGAGTCGTCCGAAACGGCCGGCAACATCGCCAACTTGCTCTTCTCGTTGTGCTTGATTTTCTGCGGGTGCGAGCGATCTCGAGGGCTTTGTCATCGTTTTGTTTTCGCTGACCCTTTTTTGCTCTCTACAGTGTCCTCGCCGGCCCCTCCACGCTTCCTCGATTCTGGATTTTCATGGTGAGCCTCCCTTTCGCAGCCCCTCCCTTTCGCAGCTCGGTACCGCCAGAGGACTCTCCCGCTGACCGCTCGCTCGGATGAAACAGTATCGCGTGTCGCCCTTCACCTACCTCATCGAAGGCATGCTCACCACCGCCGTCGGCAACACCAACGTCGTCTGCTCGGACATTGAGCTTCTCCACTTCGAGCCACCGAGCGGCACCTGCGGCGACTACATGGCGCAGTACAAGAGCCTTTACGGTGGCTATCTCGTGGACGAAGCCGCTACCTCGGGCTGCGAGTTCTGCGCGTGAGTTCTCTCGCTTTTCCTTCTCGGCGCCGGTTCGGCGCTCGATCCAAAGACGCTCGACGCTTCGCGCCAGACGTTCTCTCCACTTGAGGTGCTATACAGACCTACAGAAGCACGACTGACCACCCTTTGTCTCTCTCATGCAGCATCTCGGACACCAACGTCTTCCTCGCCTCCATCTCGAGCAACTACGCCCACCGCTGGCGTGACTTTGGCATCCTCTTCGGCTTCATCGCCTTCAACGCCGCCGCCGCTCTCTTCATCTACTGGCTCGCTCGCGTGCCCAAGAAGCAGAAGGAGGAGAAGGTGAAGAAGGAGTAGAGGAGTACGCCGAGCAGAGAGGCCAACCACCTTATATCTTAGTAGACCCTTTTCCCGGACCCACTCTCCTTTCACTACACTGTTCCACTATACTTCGTAATAGATTGCAAAGCGACTCTCTTTTGGCTTTCTCTCGACTGGCTTCGGCGCTCGGCAAAGGTCAGCCTCGTCGCAGGAGTGTCGGACAGCTTTGCGTGGCCTCTCAGCGACAGCGAAACTTCTCGCGTCGAGCTCGAAGAGCCGGAGCATGTCACGTCCCGCGTCTGCGCTATTGAGAAGCTAGTAGGCGCGAGCAGGCTGGCAACTTTCGGATTCGGCGCTGGCGCCGCCGAACCTTCCGTGCCCGCCTCGGCCGTACTCAACGAAGACATGTGAAGGTAAGCAGTACATTCAGGCCCATAATCCCATAATCAAGACCAATTCCCTCAGTCTACAAATTGACAGCTCCCCATCCACCTCTGCCCCGGCGTCGCCCTTCAAACATCGCGGCGCGCTCAAGCCACCTCCTTTGTCGCCGAGAGGTCAGAGCGAGCAAAGTCCCTCGGGGCGACACAGTTGGTGTAGCGTAGGTCGATATCGGCGTAAGAGAGTCCACGAGTGTCGGGCTGGGAGAGGAAGAGCCGAGGTCAGCGCGGTCGGAGCCAGGAGCGGAGAGAGTTGACGGCTCACGATAATGAAGAAAGATACAACAGCACCGATGAGCGAAGCGGCGGCGTAGACAAACGCCGTCCTGACTCCCAATCCAGCATTATCGGACTGGAAGAGGAAGGGAGTGACAAAGAGGGTGATCCAACCGACTATCGGAGGAAGAGTCAGCGAGTGTGTGTCGCGCTCTCGAGAGAAGGGCTGACCGATGTAGTAGGTCGCGAATCCTATCGACTGGGTCTTGCTTCGGAGGCGAACCGATGAAAGCTCGCCGGCGAGGGTGTACCCTGGACCGCCGGTAGTGATCTACCGACGTCGGAGGGGGGTCAGCGGGAGAAGTGCGACGAAAGGCAAGAACGTCCAACTCACCTGAGCAGTTGAGATGGTGATGTTGAACAGGATGCCGAGCACCCACTGACCAGCTGAGGTGTGAACGTAGTAGAGAGCTCCGAGAACCGCGAGGAGCAGAGCTTGGAAGACTCCACCGTAGACGAAGGGGACTGTTGATGAGGCATGATTAGCTTGGGAGAAGCTGGCTCGGAATGGAATTAAAAGCACGATGTACTCACCACGTCGACCGAACTTCTCGAGGAGGAAGACACCACCAAAGTTGGCGAGGGCTGCGAGCGGCGGAGGGAGGGTCAGCTCAGCTCGTCCTGCGGGCTCAGGCGAGGCGATTCGAAGCTCACCCGAGAGTCCAAGGAAACCGAGGGAGAGCTTGAAAGTGATATCACCGGAGAGACCAGGGATAGTTGACAGGAAGTAGCTGTGAGGTGGAGCGCGAAGAAGATCAGAGTTCGGCGCTTTCGGCGAAGAGCGACGACGACGACGACGAGAAACTCACATGTTGTTGGACAAGAGAGCAACTCCGGCTCCTTGGATAAATGTGAAGATGCTGTCATAGAAAGCCGATTCGAGGTCAGCGAAAGCTCGAAGAAGGAGAAGAACCCGAGCACTCACGCCATGATGGTCAAAGTGCGCTTGCGGTCCGTTCCACGGAAGCAATCGGCGTAGGTGACGGTGCCGTGAGCAGGAGACTCGGCTTCCTCGATGGCGACGGCGAGCTGGATGAGAGCGAGGCGTTGGCTGACCTCGTCGTCGTCCTTGCCGTAGAGGCGCTCGAGTTGGCGCCGAGCGGATTCGGGGTCGCCCTTCTTGACGAGGTGAGTAGGTGAAGAAGGGGTGAAGGTGAGGGCGAAGGCGGTCAGAACGGGAAGCACCCATTGCACTGTGAGAAGAGGAAAGAGGAAGGAAAGGAAAGAAGGAAGGAAGCATGAGCGACGCAAGAGCGAGGAAGGCGATCGAGGCGGCTTACGAGCGAAAAGAAGGCGGTAGGACTTCCAAGGGTCGAAGACAGCAATCTGGTGTACACCAGTACCGACGGCGAGCATGACACCGCAAAGAATCATCAAGGGCATGCACGAGAGCAGGGTCGAGCGAACCCGAACGCCGGCCGTCTCGGAGATGTAGGCTGGAAAAAGAGAGCAGGAAGTCAATATCAAGTGCACAAAGAGTATGCAAAGACTCACTAGCAGCGACGGCGATGAAAGCACCTTGAGGTGCTCCGTTGAGCATCTTGCCGGCGAGGAGCTGCCCGCGGGATTCGGCGGTGACTTGGATGGAGATGAAGGCGGCACTGGTGAGGCAGAGACCCCACATAGTCTTCTTGGTGCCAAAGCGGTCGATGAACCATCCGGCGCTGAAGCTACCGGCGGCGTTTCCTGTCGATGCCGCAAGGCCCGAGTTAGTCGGGGAAGGGGAGACGACGATAAAAGGAGCAGACGCACCGAGAGCAATCATGGCCGTCCAGAGAGACAACCAGAGCGAAGGGATGATGAGACCAGTGGCTGTCTTTTCGCCGAAGAGCACGAGGAAAGCCGGCATCTACGGCGGGGAAGGGCCGAGCCGAGAGAGACAAAATGAGCGAGAGTCAGTGGCAAGGCAAGAAGGTGGGAGGGTCGCAGTTCGAAGGTCTATGAATGGTGCAACTCACCGAGTTGGTGATGGACATGGCTCCCGAGTCGACGCCTGTTGCAGGGAGATCGATAGAAGGAGGTCAGCGCTGAGAGTGAGCCGCGGTTGAGAGCGAGCGACGGACCTTGGGCCATGCAAATGAATAGGTAGGGAGCGCAGCTGAGCAAGATGCGCCATTCCTTTTTGAGAGCGCCAAAAACGGTCGAGTCCTTGTCGCGCTGAGTGAGGAGAGCGGCGGCGGCGAGGGTGGTCTGAGTCGGCGCCGAAGGCTGACTGAAGAGGCCTGCTGGGTAGTTGATGGAGCCCTCGACGAAGCTGGAGGTGCCCTTGTGTTCGTCGTCGTGTGCCATTGTGATTCTGTGTTGGTCTGGTGCTGTGGGTAAGGAAGGCAAGAAGCGAGCGGGGACTCCTCCTTGGGGCGCTGCTGGAGGCCCGCTTGAGCTGCAGCCTCGTGGTCAAGGTGGATTGTGGGCTGAGGTCTGAGGATGGACAATCATCAGATTCTTTTCCTCCATCTCGGCGTCTCACTGCCAGCGAGGGCCAGGCTGCCTCAGTGGAGCATGGATCAGAGTGGACCGTGCTGGGAAGCGAGAGAGCGAGCGCTGTGAAGCAGCTTGACTATCCACCACACCAACATGACCGTCCCCCTCGTCCCCAGCAGCGCGCAAACCCTTTCCAACGCCGAACTGGCGAGCCTCCTCTCTGGATGCGGTTTCACTCACTGCCTGCCCCTTCCCTTTGGCGCTCCTGCACCTCTCAAGACCTCCGATGGCCCCAGCGGCGTCCGAGGTAAGTCCCTACAGCTCCAGCGACGAGTCGCAACGAAGCGACGAGATCTGGCAGAGCGAGAGAGGTTCGACGGCTGACCCCGCGCCTTTCTTCCTCCGCCCATTTCGTCGACTTGATCTCGACTGTCGCCTGTACATCGTCCACATCTCACTTCTATCAAATGGTACAGGCGGCGCAGCGTTCGGCGGTCCTCAAGTTGCACCCTTCCCAGCCCCGGCTACACTTTCGTGTTCCTTCGACCAGCAGCTCCTGCGCGCCATCGGCGTCCAATTCGCCGAGGAGGCCAAATCCAAGGGTGTAACGCTACTCCTCTCCCCCAACTTCAATCTGCTCCGCGACCCTAGGGCTGGCCGCAATTTCGAAGTCTTCGGAGAGGACGCGCTGGTCGTTGGACTGCTCGGCGGAGCGCTCGTTGAGGGATGCCAAGGAGAAGGCGTTGGCGTCTGGTGAGTCTGCGCGGATGAAATTGCTCATACGAATCACAGCTGATGATCCACCTCCCCACAGCGTCAAGCACCTCGTCTGCAACGATGCAGAGACGAAACGCCGTGTCTACGACGTTCAAGTCGATGAGGCGGCCCTTCGCGAGGTCTACTTGCTCCCCTTCTCCATGGCGGCGACCAAAGAGTCCACTACACCCTGGAGTGTCATGAGCGCGTGAGTTCCGACCCACTGGACCGTTCTAGCTCCCCTCGCTGACCCTTCTGCTCGGCGCAGCTACAACACTCTCAACGGAATCCCTTGCGCCGAGCACACCGAGCTTATCGCCATGCTTCGCGAGGAGTCCGCCGGCTCCTTTGCCGTCATGAGCGACTGGTTCAGCCTCACAGGATCACCCGAGACCGCCCTCAAAGCTGGACTCGACCTCGAGATGCCCTTCCCCCTCATTCGCGGTCAGAACCTCGTCGCCGCCCTCGAAGCCGAAGCCGCCAGCCCCTCCACCAAGCCAGGCAAGAGCCTCAAGGAGTACGCTGTCGAATCGGTGGACCGCCTCCTTGAGCTTCGACGCCGCTGCCTCTCGGGGCCCGTCGCCGCCGAGGAGTCGGAGCGTGATACGCCCGAGTTGCGCGAGACGCTGTACCAAGGAGCCATCGGATCCGCCGTCCTCCTCAAGAACGACTCGCAGACTTTGCCCCTCTCTCAGAGTGCCCTTCGCCATGTCGCTGTCGTCGGATCGCTTGCCGTCGAGCCCACCTACTCTGGTCAGTTGATTCCCCTCGAACCTTCAGACTCGGCCGAGCTATCACTCACCTTCTCCTCTCCCGACACCAGGTCACAGCGCCTTCATCAACCCTCTCCCCAACTCCACGCCTCTCGAAGAGCCACGCGCGCCGCCGTCGAGTCGTCGGCATCCGTCTCCTTCCATCGCGGGCTCGAGATCTCGCGCGTCTTCCCCATCCTCTCCTCCGACACAGCTGGTATCTCCCTCGCCTCCCCCATCAAGCTCGAGTACTTCAACTCGGACAAGTCGGCCCTCCCTCCCCTCGAGCTCGACTCGGCCCTCTTCGACGTCTTCGAGAAGCCGATCCCTGGCCTCTCGCCCGAGTGGAGCTACCGCCTCACCATGGAGATCACCCCCGACTCGGAGCTCCCGCTCTTCATCTCTTTCGCCTCGCCCTCGCCCTGCACCATCACCGTCGGCGAAGGCGCCGAGCAGGCTCTCGACTACATCCCTCCCTACGTCACCACCGAGGAGTTCATCTTCCACCGATACAAGTACAACCAAGTCCTCCCTCTCGGCTCTCGCTAGGCTGGCGTACCCCTTCGCATCGTCGTTGAAGGCAGCTCAACTCCCATGCGACGCGGCGAGCCTACTCCCAACGGCCTTCAAGTCGGCTTCGAGGTCGGAGATCGCACCGACAGCTCGACCTTCATCTCGGAAGCAGTCGACTCGGTCAAGGACGCTGAGGTCGTCATCGTCTTCGCCGGTCAGCACGAGCAATGGGAGAGCGAGGGCTTCGACCGCGCCGACATCACCCTCCCCGGCCAGCAGGACGACCTCATTCTCGCTCTCGCGGATCGACCCGCTCAACAGAAGCTCGTCGTCGTCAACCAGTCGAGCTCTCCCGTCGACGTCTCTCGCTGGATCGACCGAGTCGACGCTTTCCTTCAGATGGGAATTGCTGGTCTCGAAGTCGGGCGAGGTGAGCTTGAATAGCTTCTGACTGTAGAAGGGACCGCTTACTGATCCCCTCACATTACAACAGCTGTCACCGACCTGCTCTTCGGCGCCGCCAACCCCGCTGGCAAGCTCGGCTACACCTGGATGAAGCGCCTCGAGGATTCGCCGTCGTTCGGCAACTTTCCCTGCGACGAGCAAAAGGTTCTCCGCTACGCCGAGGGTCGCTTCGTTGGCTACCGCGGGTTCGACAAGCCCGGAGGACCTACTCCTCTCTTCCGTACGTCGTCGTGCTCGCTCCTCCTCGGCTCTCGCTCGCCCGCTGACCGTCTCACTCAACAGCCTTCGGCTTCGGTCTCTCCTACACCACCTTCTCGTACTCCACTCCCACCTTCACCGGTCGTCCCAACCACCCCGAGACTATCACCATCTCTCTCTCCATCGCCAACATCGGCGCTGCCTCAGGGCGCGAGGCGGTTCAGCTCTACCTCACTTCCCCCGACCCCTCGATGCCGGTGCAAGAGCTCAAGGGGTTCGCCAAAACGGGTTTGCTGGAGCCGGGACAGAGCGAGGAGGTCAGGATCGAGATTGATGGTGTCAAGGCTTTCCGCAGGTGGAGTGTTGAGGACGGCAAGTGGGTCGTTCTGCCTGGGGAGTATGAGTTGAGGGTGGCGGCGTCCAGTAGGGATGTCAGGCATCGAATTTCGGTTAGTGTATAAGCGTAGTGCTCTCTCATCTCGTCCGTGCAAGTCAGTTGTCTTCGTCTTCTAGTTGAGTTCGGCGCTAGCTCTCACTGCGAAGGCTCTTCATTGAGCGAAAATTCGCAGCCTCGAGAGGAACATGAAGGGTGTTGTTGAGCTTCGGAAAACGGAAACTCGACGGCGAGCTCAGGAGCCGAGGAAGTTAGCAGCTTGCGCTCGACTTGCAAGGCTCGGCGATGACTCTCGCGCTTTCGGTTGAGGCTTCCGGAGCGAAGAGACGTACAGACTTGATTTGCACAGATAGATCAGAATACCTTGGGATTGAAGAATACACCAATAAGACAGCCCTTGAATTTGTTGTTTCCCCTACTCCTTCCTCTGCTCCTCGAGGCTCGCGACGACTGCTCGGTCGAAGTGACGGGGCTTGACGTGTTGCGAATAGCGGTGGTCGATGTCCTCGTAGGAGAGTCCACGAGTCTCGGGCTGTGGAGGTTCTTGAGTCAGCGAAGCCGAGAAGGAGGAAGAAAGGGACGAACAATGATGAAGAAGTTGACAGCCGTGGCGAGGATGGTCAGGCCCGCGTAGAACCAGGCGACTCGGACACCCTATTGCAGAGGAAGGGGTAAACAAGAGAGCCAAGGGGAGTTGAAGAAGGTACGCACAAAGTTTCCAGGCGTCTGGAACATGTAAGGGGTGACGAACTGACAGAGCCATCTGTGAACGAAAAGTGCATGGTCAGTTAACAACCAAAGCCGAGTCGGAGACATGCATGCTCACCCTAAAGCGTAGTAGGAAGCATATCCGATGCTCTGAGTCTTGGCGCGAAGGCGAAGGGAGGACAGCTCGCCGGCGAGCGTGAAGCCCGAGCAGCTGGTGGTGAGCTGTGGAAAGGAGGAGGGTCAGTCAAGACTCATCAGAGCTTTAATGGAAGCTAAAGCAGCGATTCGAACTTACCTGCGCAGTGACAATAGCTGTTTGAGATGCACGAAAGAGTCAGCGGTGATTTCGGCGGTCTCGGCGAGCCGTGGAGGCGACTGTGAAAGAGTGACGCACCAAGGTTGTAGAGGATTCCAAGAGCCCATGCTCCCGCGCTTGAGGTAGCGTAGTAGAGACCGCCCAAGGCGAGAAGAATAGCCGCTTGGAGGCCGTTGCCGTAGACGAAGAGAAGGCGTCGACCCGACTTCTCCATGAGAACGGGACCAAAGAGGTTGATGATGGCTTGGAGTAGGGCGGGAGTCAGGTTTGATGGACGGTGGAGAAAAAGGAGAGGGCCGCTATACTCACCCGAGAGTCCAAGGAACCCGAGCGAGAGGTCGAAGACGGCGGCGAAGGGGAGAGACGGGATCTGGGACAAGAAGTAGGTGGTGTTGCTGCCGAGAGCGATTCCAGAGAACTGCATGGTGATAAAGACGGAGACGACGGTGAGGGTGCGCTTGAGGTCGACCCCGTGGAAACAGTCGAGGTAGGTCGTCCGTCCCGTGGCCTGAGCCTCCTCCTCCTCGGCGGCAAGGGCAAGTTGGATCAGGACGAGGCGGTGCTCGAGTTGGTCGGGAGTGCGGTTGCCGTAGAGGTGAAGAATGGCGCGCCGAGCGCCCTCGGGGTTGCCCTTGCGCAGAAGGAATGTCGGCGACTCGGGGGTGAAGACGAGGAGGACCGAGATGATGGCGGGCAACAGCCATTGCACTGCGAGGTATAGGAAGAGGAAAGAAAGGAGGGAGGGAGGTCAGAGACAGAAGAGGAAGAAAGGCTCAAGCCGGCTTACAAGCATAGAGCAAGCGGAAGGAAAGCCACGGGCTCATCTCAGCGATTTGATGGACACCGATGCCCACTCCCATAGTGACTCCCGACATGATCATGAAGGCAATGAGTGAAAGAAGCGTTGAGCGAACGCGCACGCCGGCTGTCTCGGAGATGTAGGCTGAGGAGGAGAGGCGGAGAAGAAAGTTTAGCCATCGGAGAGCAGCAATTGTACTTGATGAGAGCTTACTGGCAGCAACGGCAACAAAAGCACCTTGCGGAATACCGTTGAGGATCTTGCCGGCGAGCAGCTGGCCTCGCGAGTGCGTCCAGACTTGGATGGCGATGGCGGCGATGCTGGCGAGGCAGAGACCCCAAAGGGACTTCTTGGTGCCCCATCTATCGATGACAGCTCCTGCTCCGAGGCTCCCGATGGCATTACCTGTTGTTGTCGTGCAGGGAGAGAGAGAGAGCGAGCCGTGTGAAGATTAGGCCGAGTGAAAGAAGGAAAAGAGATGGGGCAACGACGAGAGGAGGGGAGGGGATGGGGGATGGAGAGCTAGGTCAGTCATTGTCAAAGGAGAAGGAAGCATGATGAAGCGGGAAGGAGGGACAATCCGAAACTCACCGAGAGCCGTCATGGCGGTCCAAAGCGACAGCCAGATGCTCGGGATGATGAGGGACTGCGTGACGGGATCGAACTCGCCAAAGGCAATAAGGAAGCCTGGCATCGCATTGGTAATATTCCCGACTCCATTGTCAAGACCTGCGAGCCCAAAGAGAACGGTGAGATGAGCAGAACGCCGACCGAGACCCTTTGAAAGCGCTTACCTTGGCCAAGAGCTGCTCCCAAGTAGACTAGGCAGCACAAGACGATCCTCCACTCGGACCGAAGAGCTTGAAGCATCCCTACGTCCTTTTCCCGAAGCTGTAGCTCTTCCGCTGCCTCGATGGTGCCCCGTGGAACCCCAGAATTGAGGAGGCGCTGAATCGCTGGGGTGGTGTTGGAGAGCTCTACATGCTCGTGAGTAGGCTTTGGCGAGGTGTACTTTTCTGCCATATTGTTGAAGAAGTGGTTTGCGAGTGATTTTTAAGAAGCCAAGGTGTCGGCTCTAGCTCCTCTCGCCGTTTTTCAAGTCTCTCGACTCTCTCCTGCAGTCTATCGCTCTCGTCTCGTCTTTCCGCCTTCTCGCCGTCGAAACATACCCGAAGAGCCCGTGATCTGTCCACTTCGCCAAAATGTATTAACCTGGAACGGCAACAGGGCCAGATCGCTCTTGCTCCCACATCTTTCCCCCGCCCAGCCGAGACAGCGCTCCAAGAATGGCACAGCGCACGTATCAAGTACTACAGAGCAGTCAGAAGCCTCGGTGAGTGCTGTAGTACAGGCGAGGGAGGGACCTGCAGATGCAGAAGAGTATAGGACGCTGATCAACTCGCCGCGCGTACCTCTCTCGCAGCATTCGGCACGTCTTGAGCTACTTTGAGAGGATCCTCGAACAGCACAGTAAAGCTGATATGGTACTTTCAACAGATGGTGGTGGCCCGCCGGCTACGTTGAGCCCGCTGTACTCGAACAACAGCTTTCGGACCTCGCTCGCGCTGGCTTCGGCGGAGCAGAGATCTCCAACGTCGGTTTGGGCAGTGGAAGGCCTACAATGGAGCTAAAGTATCTTCATGGATCGAAGCGATGGAACGACGGGGTCCTGGCGGCCTACAGGAAGGCCGACGAGTGAGTTTCGGCGTCTCTTGCGCCCCTGCGGCTGCTTCAACGCTCTTTCGATCCGACAAGCTGACCGAATCTTCCTCGAGAACAGGCTTGCCCTTCAACTAGATCTTACCATCGGACCCCTTTGGCCTTCCATGGTGCCCGGGCTTCACCCTGACGACGACGGCGCAGCTCAGGAGCTCACCTTCGGCCGAGTTCTCGTCGACAAGCCGTCGAGGCGTTTCTCTGGACCTCTCCCGCGTCCTATCGACCCTCCTGCCGGTCGCTCCCCCGCCAACCCTACCGTCGAGCCCCAGCTTCACCTTCTCGACGTCTCGGCGGTTCGCATCTCGGCGGGCACTCTCGACAAAGATCCCCGAGCTACGCTTTCGGTCGACTTACGCTCTTCTCGGAGTCTCACGTCCACGGTCGTAGATGGTCAGCTCAGTTGGGACGCTCCGGACGACGGACAGTGGGCTATCGTCGCTGTCTATCGCAGGGGCACAGCACAGACAAAGTCTTCCTACGAGTTCAACGACAACTCGTTCTGTGCTCCCATTGGAGGTGTTGTCGATCACTTCAGTACAGAGGGAGTAGAGGTCGTCAAGGTGAGCACCTCGAATCGGCTACGGAGCGCATCACCGCGACGAGATTCGTTTCGCTAAGTCTTCTCAACCCCTACAGAACTGGTACAACAAAGAACTGGTCTCCCCCGAGCTTCGTGAACTGTTTCACAGGGTCAAAGGCAATCTCTTCGAAGGTGCGTGACTTCCTTTGCCCATCTTTCCGATCTCGGCTCAGCTGACTTTTCGCTCTCTACGCCGACCGCTCTCGCGCCCTTCAACAGACTCGATCGAGATCGCTCAATCTCAATACTTCACTCCCAAGCTCCTCGCCGAATTTGCTGTTCGCCGAGACTATGACTTGACGCCCTACCTTCCTCTCCTCCTCGACGCGAAACCTCACTTCTTCGCGCCCGCGAAGCCATCTTTCGTTTCACTCGACGACACTTGGAAACGTGTTCGCCACGACTTTTACCATACCATCTCGGGCCTCTACCTCGAGAACCGCGTCCTCGGCCTCAACAAGATGGCCTCCTCCCTCAATCTCGTCTTCCGAAACCAGCCCTACGGCTTCCCTCTCGACATGGCCAAGTCGGCCTACCTCGTTGACTCGGTGGAAGGAGAGACGCTGTGTTTCTCTAGCAACCCGCACGACGCCTTCCGCATCCTGGCGACGGGGCGCGACGTCGCTGGCAAGACGATTCTCTCGGACGAGCTGGCGGCTGTCATCGGCATGGCAAGTTGGAAGTCTTCCGGCCAATGTCGAGTTGTGGCTGACCTTTTTTTTCTTTCCGACAGGACTACAAGGCGACCTGGAGATGGCTTCTCGAGCAAGCGAACGAGCACTTCGCTCTCGGCGTCAACCAGGTTCGCTTCCTTTCCACCCAAAATTCGCTCTACATCCCACTGACGCACCTCGTTGAAACCAGATCTCGATGCACGGTCTGCCTTACCCCGAGAGCCCTACCTCGACTTGGCCAGGCTACTTTTCGATGCTGCCGAATCCGCCAATTCCCTCTTTCGCCGACGGTTGGGGCCCTCGCCAGCCCCAGTGGGAGTGTGAGGTCTTGCTTGCCTTCGGAGAAAGTACAGCACTGATGTTCCTTCCCCTCTCCAGTCGTCTCGGACGCCACCGCCTACATGGCTCGCGCTTCCTCGATCCTGCAACGAGGCCGCCCTACCGTCGACGTTGCCATCTACCATCGAGGTCTCGACGGTCTCGCAGGAGGCTTCTCGGATCCTTCGCTTAAAGCTGCTGGCTACTCGTACGCGTTCCCGTCCGAAGGGCTGCTCTCGTTGGATTCGGCGACGGTGACGGGCGGTCGTCTTTGGCCAAAAGGACCTGCCTACAAGGTTCGCTTTGCCCTTCAACTAGCTGGAGCGCTGCACAACTGACTTCGCGCCTCACCTCCAGGCCCTCATCATCGTCGAGGAACCTTCCATCGACCTTTCCCTCGCGCGCGCCATCGGCCGCTGGGGCGAGCTCGGATTGCCCATCGTAATCGTCGGCGCTCCTCCCGCTACCATCCCTGGTCTCTCCAAGACACTCAAACGAGACGAGGAAGAGCTGATTTGGATCTTCCGCTCTATCCTCGAGCTCTCGACGACGAGGCAGGTCGCCTCACAGGGAAAGGTCGCTTCGGCGCTGAGTTCTCTCGACGTGGAGTGAGTATCGCGCTATCATCTCGCTTTAAAAAGAGATGAGCTGACCTCTTCTGCTTCTCTCAGGCCCTCCGTCTCGTACACCGATGCCTCAGCCGAGCTCATCACCTATCGCCGCACCGAGACGACCGCCGAGGGAAGCACCGAGTGGTACTTCATCTACAACCACTCCGACTCATCAACCTCTCAGAAGGTCACTCTCACCGGTGTTGGCGTCCCCGAGAACGTCAACCTCTGGTCAGGAGCGATCTCGCGCGTCGCCTTCTCTCGCGTCGGCGCTTCACAGGTCTCGGTCAACGTCGAGTTGAAGTCGAAAGCTGCTATGGTGTTGTGTCTCAGGTGAGTCCTTCTCCCGAGATTTTCGTCTTGGCAAATCTCACTGACCCCCCCTTCTGTTGTGCAGTGCCGGTGAAGCCGATCTGCTCGGCGATGTCGAGCCGCTTCACTCTGGTGCTGAGGGTGAGTCGACTTCACTGAGAGCGCTTACAGACACTGATTGAATCATCTAAGCAGGCTGTCCCGTTCCCTTCGCCGATTGGTCTCTCATCATCGAGGATTGGAACCCCGCTCAGCTCGGCGTGGTCGGCAAGGGTTCTTCGGCGACAACAAAGACTGAGGTTCGTCTTCCTCCATCTTCCTTCGTGAGACGTCACTAACATGTCTTCTTGCTCCAGCATCCTCCCATATCACTCACCGCCTTCGCCCCTTGGCACGAGCTCTTCCCCTCCGCTCCCGACCTCGCGGGACTCGGACGCTACTCTTCAGCTTTCTCCCTCGACTCGCCCGTCCGCTCTCTCCGATTCATTCCCGGCGAGCTACCTCACGGTACCTTCGGCCTCACCATCAACGGCACCCGCGTTCCCGTGGATCTGCTCGGCGGGCCTAGCAACATTCCCTCAAGCGCTCTCAAGGAGGGAGAGAACGAGATTGTCATCACGGTCGCGACTACGCTCAATATGAAGATGAGGGTGGTTTCGCCTGACGTCTACGGACAGAGGGAAAGGGAGCCTTATGGAGTGAGTGCTCGCTTCTTCCTTCCATTCTTCGCCCCGACGCCGAGAGCTGACGTTCGTTCCTTCGCAGATGCTATCACCTCCCACGCTCTTTATTGTGCAGTAGATCAGTGTAGACAAGTCCAATTCCCTATCTGTGCTCCGTTTGCGCCTGGGCTGCCTGTTCCAAGAATTTGGTTGAGTACATTCGCCGAGCTTGACGGACTTGATCGTCCAGAAACGTCAAGGCGGGCCTTCTTTAAGTGCGGTGACAGTTATCAGTCGTGCGGGCAAGCGGGAAGTGCACTCGAGAGTCCCTGTCAGCCCTCTCGTGGCCCGCGAGGAGAATGCAAGTTCGAGTTGCCCTCTTTTCGCCGATGTTACTCGGATGTCAGGCAGAGGCGGGAAAATTCTGCCACCCAGATTGCTTTACATACGTCCTTTGATACTTTCCTGATCCTCTACTAGAACGCTCGGCCTCGACAGCAGCCAAGCAGCGACGTCTTTCCCCCATTTCTCCTCCTTCTGGCTCACCGACAAGCCGAGGGGCACCGAGATGTGGTTATGACCGGGGATGAACAGCTTCTCGTACTTGGGAGGAGTAGGAAGAGCGTCCATAGCCTCGCAGAGGTGTCGGTTCTGCGGCGAGGAGGGTCAAGGTCAGCGGCGGACCTCTCGGCGAAGCTCGAGAGTGAGCGAAAGAAGACATACGGGCGTGAGAATCTCGTCTTCGGGGTCGAGCTCGGCAAGTGCAATCAAGACCTCCGTCTGATCTTTGCTCTTCTTCCTCAAGCCAAGGGGACAGCGGTCGGCGATGATCTTTGGCCCTCCGCCGAAATACCCTTCGAGGGTCGGCGTTCGAGGACCGATGGCGGCTGAGAACTCGGCGGGCATGCTCAGGAATACAGCAGCTCTAACCTGAAGTCCTCTTTGGTCTTTGCTCACGAGAGGCGGCGCGGCGGAAAGGGGAGGGGAGAGCGAGGAGAGGGCATCGGCGTAGAGGAATGTCGCGGTGTGGACAGCTCCAGCGCTGTTGCCGAGTAGGAAGATGCGGGAAGGGTCGAACTTGAGAGCAGATTGCTGCTGAGCGAGCCACTGAAGTAGGAGCGAGAGGTCCTCGGCGCCGGAGGGGAAGGTCGCTGCTCCGGGATGGTCGCCAGCGAGGCGGTAGTTGGGCACGAGCTGGGTTGAGAAGTGGATGATCAGCTGAAGTAGATCCGGAGTCTGTAGCTTTGTAAAACTCACGGCGAGAAAGCCCTCTTTCGCGAAAAAGGATCCAACATTCTGATGCGCTCCTGCTATCATCGGCATCCGCTTGTCCCCTCTATTGAGACCTCCACCATGAACAAATACGACTACAGGGAGTAGTTTTGCCTCGCGCCCGTCTCTGTAGACGTCCACCGTCTGGCGCTCGTGCTCGCCGTAGGAGTGCTCGACAGGCTTGAGCAGCGACGAGAGTTGCGGGCGGAGGAGGCTAGCGTACAGCTCAAACGTGGGCTGTACGCTCTTGAAGATGTGTGTACCGAATGCCGGTAACTGCTCCATCGGTCGGTCGTCGAACCACCAAGTCGTGGCTCCCGGTCAACCTCCGCTCTCACCTCCTGCGAGTCGCAGTCTCGGGTCTCACTGCTCCGTATCGCAGCTCTTTTCGTCTGATCAACTTGCCGGTAAGACGGTCAGGCGGCTCTCGCTGTCTAAAGACTGGCCGTCGCCCACTCCACTCTTCTCCACTCGGGCCTCGAGCGCGGGGCGGCGATTTGTGCAGGTCTTGCTCTTTCCCTACACATCTCAAGGTGAGTTCAGATACTCAAGAACATACTCCGAAAACCTCGCTGACTCTTTCACAGAGCAACATGACCGTCACCTCGCTTCGCCTTCCCTCCTGGTCCGCTCCCCTCCCTGCCTCAAGCTCGTACGTCCTGGAAGCCGACCAAGGTCGCACTCTCGCCATCATCGGATCCGGCTCGATCGTGCGATACCTCTCCACCGACAACGAGACGGGAGACGATGCCTTCGCCGTCGTCCAGTCGCGAGGCCGAGCCGACGACGTCGTCCCTGCTCAGTGAGTTTCCGAGCGCGCTGCAAGACGAGGTAGCATGCTCAAACCCTCTTGTACGTCAACAGCCTTCACCGCCAGACGCACGACATCTTCCTCGTCACCCAAGGCAGCATCAAGCTCTACGTCGGCGATCAAGTCCGAATCCTTCACGCCGGCGACTTTGGCTCGGCTCCTCCCATGACGCCTCACGCCTATCAAATCCTCTCACCCGACACCGAGTTTGTCGGCATCATTGCTCCTGGCAGCTGGATCAAGTGAGTTGCTGGCAGTTGCAGGCCCACTAGGCCTTGGAGGCAACGCCGAAGCTGGCTTGGGATCACCCTTAGTCAGTTCCTTCCGTCGCTGACCTCCCCATCTCTTTCGGAAGATTCTTCGACTACATCAGCGAGGAGTTTGACGCATCCCCACTCTTCCCTGCGCTCGACGGGCGTGACTTCCCCGTCCCTCTCTTCATCGAGGGAGTCAAAGCCGGTTCCGACGTGATCCCTCTTCGCGACTTCGACTACGGTGCGGCGACTGAGGAGCCTAAGTTTCCCGAGTAAGCTCTGAATCATCTCGGCACCTCACGCCAAGCTGATCTTCTCTTTCACAGAAACTCGCTTCCCTCCTCGGTCGCTCCCTACTACCTCCGCGCCTCAAGCGGTCCCTCCTGGATTCTCGGCAACCAATCCCTCTCGCCTCTCATCACCCACTCTCAATCATAGGAAGGCTCCTTTGCCCTCCTTCTCCTCGCCGGTGTCGGTTCCTCCTTCCCCTCCTACTCGACCTCCTCCACCCCCTTCGCTTCCACACCCATCAGCCTCCCTTCCTCCTTCCTTGCTCGCTCTGTCGAAGGAAAAGTGACCTTCTCCCTCGAGGGCTCCAAGCCCGAGACCATCACCGCCAAAGAGTCGATATTTGTTCCCGCCGGAGTCAAGTTCACTTTCAAGATCGAGTCAGCTTATGCTAGGGTCTACATCTTTGCTGGCAAGGGTGAAGGGTTGGAGAAGGTGTTCCATGATGTCGGGAGGAAGATTGAGGGTGGGGATAAGCACGAGGTTGTTGGAGAGAAGGTCGAGGAGGTGGATCAGGCCGCCGTGGTCAAGGCGGTTGAGAACCTGAAGAGGGTGTGAAGGGAGGTACCGGTTCGGCTCGTTGTGTAACACGTTTTTGGCACATCAATTGGCCCCGCCTGGCTCCCTGAAGAGAGTATTTGCTGCTGCCGAGCCCTTGCCAGCGTCAGAGAGAGCACATTCATGGCCGAGCTTGGGCAAGGAAGGAGTGCAAGGGCGCTTTCGAGCAGATGTGAGCCCATGAGCTACGCCAGAAACTCAACGTTGCATCGCGGTGGACCTCGGGAACTCCCTGCTCGACCTCCTTGCCTCAGTGCCCACTTTGTTACAACGCCGTTAGAGACAGCAGCTAATTCCGCCCAGACGAGCTCACCCCCGCCGTCTGAGGCAGAAGGAGCAAGAGAGAGCAGCAAGCCTTCTGAGAATTGCTAGAGGTTTTCTGCAAGACATTACAGTGCAACCAATCCCATACGTGTACTCTTGACCTTCCGACTTGGGCTCCCTGCTCCTCCCAGGCTGAGTCGGTGCTCGGGGGTCCCTGCAGGAGGGAGCTGGAGCTGTACAAGGTACAAGAGCAAGATCCGCTCTCTCTCTGGAAAAATTGTCACGCCGCAATAGCGTAAACACACTCTATCCCAATTGTACAACAGCCCTACTCTTCAAGCCCTCCGTCTCACTGCCGAGCTCCAACGACCCCATCCAACACCCGCTCCATCCACACCCACCCCGCCGGCTTCCACTCCAAATGCACTCTATCCCTTCCCTCGTTCCTCAACAGCTCCTTCTCCGGCAAGCCCTCGAGTATTCGGTGGAGGTCGAACAGGCGAACTCGAGGCGGTCGCTCGGGAGAGGGCTTGCTAGTGGACGGAGAGGAGGAGAGAGAAGCGGCTCGAATGGCAGTGTTGAGGTGTGAGATCCGCAGAGGGTTCCAAAAGTCCCTGCCGGGCGGGGAGACGTGCGCGAGGGGATGAAGGGTGCGGAGGGTGAGCGGCGAAGAGGAGGGGAAGGTGTCCTGGAGGTGTTGGAGGGCGGAGAGGAGGCGTGTGAGGTAGTGGGAGAGTTGAGAGGGCGTCCAGCCCCATACCGGCTCGGAGGGGGGAGAAGAAGGGGCAAAGGGGTTGTCTGAGTACTCGGCGAGAGAAGCGAGAGGGGAGGAGGGGAGGGAGGAAAAGTACGAGTAGTCGGCAGCGTACATCAGATCCCAAAGAGTCGATGAGAAGTATAGGACCGGCGGCTTGACCTCTTCCTCTTCCTCACGCTCCTTGTCCAGCTGCTCGAGGAATCGCCGAGCGAGCTCCACCCGCTCGACAACAGTCCAGGGCCCCTCCAGTTCGGACTTCTTCCTCACACCCCACAACAGCTCTCCCTCCTCCTCCGTCTGCACCAAGACACCAAAGAGCATCACTCCTACCACCCGCATCCACGCTCTCTCCCCCTCGGCATCAACGCCGAGATCCACCTCGCAGACATGGGGGTCTGCATGCCATTTAGCCCCGGAGAGCGAGGCATCCTTGAAGCGTCGGACTACAGCGTCCTTCCCTGCGATGTTACTGCAGAAAGAGTCGACGAGGGCACGCTCGTTGGAATCGCCGAAGAGGAGGGTTGTCGTATTTCGGAGGCCTTCGAGCGGCTGAGGCAGTGATGAGGGTGTTGTAGAGGCGGAGGAGAGGTGCTGAAGAAGGAGTGGGAGGAGCTGGCCGTGTGTTGGCGGCAGGGAGGCGGCCGAGGAAAGGGGGAGCCAGAAGGGGTATGATTGAGAAGCGTTGACGGGGAGAGGGCTGGTGGCGAGGATGCCGGGGAGGGAGTAGAGGTCTTCTGAAATGTCGCGCTCGGGTGTAGGTAGGCAGCTCGATTGCCCCGACTCCGAGGCGAAGGAGCGCGACGAAGTGAGCCGGCTAACGGCGCTGGACGAAGGGTGGAAGGCGAGTAAGAGCGCTCTGCAGTAGAAACAGACGTGTTAGCTTACTACAACACTTCGCGACATTGAGAGGAGGGGAAACCCGCGCACAGGACGATGCAGACGACGAGCGCGATTCGGACCCTGGGCGCGGTAACGAAGAATGTAGGGCCCATCCGAGGGTGGACGAGCACGAGAGAAACGCAAGCGAAAAGTGACGGGCTACAGAACCGCGAGCGAGACGAAAGAGAAAGACAGGCGATTTTCGGTCGCGACCAAGAACTGGCTCGAGCGGCGCCAGATGGCTCTCACTCCGCCTTTCACCTCGTGTCTCAGCTAATTCGACTAATCGCGCCCTTTGAAAGGGAGGAATTCACTACAGATTTTCCGACAGGCCGAGCGATGCCCTCCTCCTCTTCTCCTTCGACCTCTCTCCCTCCCACTGCGTCGTCACCCTCCTCAGCTCCAGATTCCGCTCTCGCCGCTGCCTCGGCTTCTTCAACCGCGCTCGATTCATCAGCTACAACAATGCTGAACCGCAACCCTCGAGGCAAGCCAGTACAGGACGAGGTTGAATTGTTGGAAGAGGGAGAAGCGCTGCTGCCGGACGAGCAAGAGAAAGGGAAGGAGAAGCGGGAGCTGCTGGAGGGGGAAGCAGGGACATTGACGCTCAGGGACAAGAAGGCTCTTACGCTCCTCATTGCGCTATGTACGTTGATTTCGCTCAACCCGCTGCACACGACCTTGCTGACACGACGCGTCTCGTCCACCTCTCGTTCACCTTTTTGCTCGTTCTACGGCCTCCTACTCGCCTACACCATCTCTCGCCAACTACCGCTTCTCCGCACGTCTGCTCTCCTGCTTCCTGTACGCCCGCACACTCGGCTCCCTCCTTCCAGACCTCCTCCAAGGCATCCCCGTCGGTCTCGCCTTCGGATCCATCCCCTTCCTCCTGCGCGCCAAACTCTCCTACTCGCAAATCGGCATCTTCTCTCTCTGCACCTATCCTTACTCGCTCAAGCTCCTTTGGTCCCCCATCGTCGATTCCATCTTCAGCCCGAAGCTGGGACGGCGGAAGAGTTGGATCGTACCCATTCAGTTGATTGTGGGGGGGCTGTTGTGGTGGTTGGGAGGGAATGTGCAGAAGCTGATGGAGGCGGTGAGTCTGGGCTTGAATCTCGCTTCGATCGGCTTGAGACCAACCGGAGACTGTTCGGCGCTGACTCTTGTCCCCCTTCGCTCGCTCCCGTCCCTCCTCTCACACTTTGCAACAAACAGGACGAACCGGACGTGCAAACTCTCACTTTCCTCTTCTTCACCCTCGTCTTCTTCGCCGCTACGCAGGACATCGCCGTCGATGGTTTGTCCCTCTCGGCTTCTCTTTTCTTCCTCCAAGCTGACCTCGTATCCATCAAACAGGCTGGGCTCTCACCCTCCTTTCAAAAGAGAACCTCTCCTACGCTTCTACAGCGCAGACGATCGGTCTTAATACCGGCTACTTCCTCAGTTTCACCGTCTTCCTCGCGTTCAACTCGTTGGAGTTCAGGTGCGTCGCTTGCTTCGCCTCGCTCTCGGCCTTGAGCTCACCCTTTCACGTTTCTACTGCCTCCTTCCCCTTGCCTCCTCCCTCCTCCCTCCTTGGCCCGACCCTCCCTCTCCTCGCGTCTCCTCACCTCGCCTCGCCTCGCCCGAACAACCAACAGCAACGCCTACTTCCGCTCCACCCCACTCGACTACCCCCTCATCTCCCTCTCCGGTTATCTCAAGTTCTGGGCCGTCGCCTTTGTGCTCATCACAGCGTATCTCGCTGTATTCCAGGATGAGGTGAGCCCCGCCGCCGACCGCAAGGACACCGGAAAGAGCTGGGAGGTGATAACTGACATCATTCTCTTTCTCTTTTTCCTCTTTCTGTCCGCTCCTGCCGTCTCTGTCCGCATGTCGACCTCGCCTCGTCGTCCTCGCCGTCATCTCGCGCTCCCATTGCGCCGAATCGCTTCGCTTCCCCTCAAATCAGGATCCTGTCGCCGCCGATGATCCCGACATGGACCTCAAGAAGGTCTACAAGATCATGTGGAGTGTTTGCGAGCTGAAGCGTAAGTCCACGAGCGCCAGCGAGGGTCGGAGCAGGAGACCAACGATCGCCGAGGGAGAGGGAGGCGGCATCGCCCGCTTCTGTCTCGGCTCGCAGTTCACCTTGGTTGACTCTCATTTTCATCCTCAGACGTCCAAACCCTCTTGATCCTGCACCTCCTCACCAAGCTCGGCACCGCTACCAACGACGCCGCTACCTCGCTCAAGCTGCTCGAGAAGGGTCTCAAGAAGGAGGACCTGGCACTGGCGGTCTTGATTGACTTCCCGTTCCAGATTGCATTTGGGTATTTAGCGGGCAAGTGGAGTAAGGGAGAGAAGGCGTTGAGGCCGGTGAGTTTGAGCTCGGGAGGGGGAGGAGATCGGGCGAACGACGAGCAGACGAGGCTGACCCCACGTTTCCTCCGTCCTTTTTCCTTGCCATCTTCCCTTCGCCACACAGTGGTTAATAGCGATGTGGACCCGCCTTGTTTGGGCCGTGCTCGCCATGCTCCTCATTTCCAACTTCCCTCAAACGGCCGAGGGCGTCAAGACGCCGACGTATTACTTCTTGCTCGTCGTCTTCTGCACCGTCGGAAGTAGCTTCTCGAGGTGAGTTGCCTTCCTTTCACCGAGCGAGCGCCAAACGAAGAGCTGACCCTCTTCTCCCACTCGTAACAGCACCGTCCAATTCGTCGGTATCTCGGCTTTCCACACCCAAATCGCCGATCCTCTGATCGGGGGGACCTACATGACCGTGAGTCTGACTACCGGGGCCCTTCTCGATTCCACGAGCGAGATACTGATTCCCTGGCTTGCTCACTCGCTCTTTTCCAGCTCCTCAACACCGTATCGAACCTCGGTGGAACGTGGCCTAGGTTTTTCGTGCTCAAGGGTGCGTCCACGCCGTGTTCTCGGCTTTGTTGCCTTCCGGAGACTGACCCGCCTTCCCTCCTTGCTCCCTTCGCTCCCACACAGGCGTCGACGCCTTCTCGGATGCCATCTGCGTCATCAAGGATCAAGCCATTGATCTGACGGTGCAAAGTACGTCTTCCCGCTCCTCCCTCTCTCGCTCCTCGCTAATGATCGCCATCCTCTTCCTCCCTCCCCTCTCCTCTCCTCCCCTGCCCTCCACATTCTTCCGCTCGCTGGCTCTTCCGCCTCTCCTCCCATCTCCCATCTTCCCTCCATCGAATCGTCCGCCTCCCAAAGGTACCGAATGCGTCTCCGACCACGGCAAAGCAGCCTGCGCCTCGCTCGGCGGCGACTGCCAAACGATCCGCGACGGCTACTACATCACTTCTTCACTGTGCATCGCTCTTGGAGCGCTGGTGCTGGTCGGATTTGTAGGACCGAGTGCCAAGAGGCTACAGAGTGAGTGATCTAGCTGACTTGAGGAGCGAGAAGCTGACGGTTGCTTTCGACAGGTCTGCCCCTCTCGGCGTGGAGGGTCAAGAAGGCGGAGAAGGCCTAGAAGGGACCAACAGATCTTGGTGCATTCCATGACGAGGCAGGGAGCAGTAGAACTCTGGGAGCAGGGCACCGCAATCTCAAGCTCGGCCACCACTTCGGCTCTCCCGTTCGCTCTCGGTCCTTTCCTACGATGCGGCGAGCCAAGAGGAAGCAGAGCTCTCAAGTACATCACCGCAAGCACCGCTCCCTATCTCCTCACCTTCCCTCGTCGCCCGCCTTTTTCCTCGTCTCTTCTCGCCTCGCCGACGTCCACTTCGTTCGCTGCTCTTCGGCAGCAGTCGGCCCAGCAAGCGAGGCTTGTCCCACGACAACAATACTCAAGCAGCGCCACTCTGCACGTCCCCTCCTCAAGCCTTGTCACTCACTCATTGTCTCGTCAAAGGGAAGGCGACAGCCGACTTGGCGAGAGCCGTGCGTAAGGGTTCCGTGCGCAACGGCTCTGTGCGCTACGCCTCGTGCCGGAAGCCGGAAGGTGAGTTGTTGTGATTTCCTGTGCGCCGGCTTACAGGTGCAAAGCGAGAGGACTGGACGAGGTGAGTGAGCTCTGGACCTCGGCGCTCCCTTTTCCTTTGCTCGGTGCGCTCCAACTTGCTCCGAAGCTCATGCCCACCCTGTCTCTCGACTTCAAAGGGGTGATCTTTGGGCAGGCGGGGGTGCTCAAAGGTAATCTTGCAAGGCCCCGGCGCGATCAGCTCGTTGAAGGGAGAGCTGGCCTGAGCGGGCGACCCTTTCCGTTGCCGTCGTACCCTCTCTCTCTTTCCTCCTCTCTCTTCCCTCCTATCTCTTACTTTACCTGCACAACACACTCAAGCTCACCATGTCCGCCGCTCAGATCTTCAGGGCCGTCCGAGCAGCAGCTCCAACAACCAACCCCTTCGTCGCCATCGCCTTCACCCTACACGATCAATTCTACCCTAACATGTCCTCGTTCTTCATGCGTTCTATGACTGCTCTCCATGTGCTTTACGCTGTGTAAGCTCTCACCCTCTCGCATCCACACTGGCAAAAGCTAACCCTTCCCGAATCCCACAGCCAGACCGTCATCCTCGTCGCCGCCCTTGCCGTTCGTTGGAGGCGGACTCCGAATGACATGTGGCTCTTTAGAGCTGTATCCACACCCCGAGGTACCTACTTTGTGCCTCACTTTGCCGTACGCCGCTGCTCTCGCTTGGACGGGCTGCTCCGAGTCGGCGCTCTCTCGACTCGCCGCCAGGAGCTGACCCTCCCAAATCTCACAGGTCGCATGGCAAGCCAGTACACTAGCGTTCCTCATCATCTTACAGGTGAGGTCTCAGATCGCCTCCTCATCGCCCGCTCATGGAGGGTCTCGCGAGGCGGCGCTGAATCTTTGCTGCAGCCTTATCTCGTCATGACAACCGAGCACGCCTACGGCAACGACTGGGAGGGCTATCTCGGAGGTCGGCGTGGCTGTCAACCTGGCTCGCTGTGCGTTACCTTCGCCCAGCGCCGAGCTTTCGCCCTCCGCGCTGACCTTCCGCTCCAACAGCTCTGGTCCCTAGCCGTTGCCGTCTGCCTTCCTCGGGCCACAGGACGTCGTCAAACTCGCTTCTCCTTCTTCTCCTCGCCAACCTTCATCAACACCCATTTCGTCGGCGGAATCATCCTTTGCTGCACGTCCATCATCGTCCCCTCCATCTTCTGCGCACGGCTCTACGACCAAGCCGTCGACGCATATCGGGAGTCTCGTACCATGCTTCTTGGGTCAGCACCGGGATTCGCCAACATGTCGAGCACGGAGGTCGATTTGGCTCTCGCCGAAGTGGTCCCCGTCGTGGATCGGATGCTGGGGAAGGTAGAGGCATTCCCTCATTCGTTCAAGATCAGCTGGTATTTCTGGTTTGTTTTGATCGTCTATTCCTACGGCGTGAGTCTCTCATTGAAGGCTCAGCCTGCCCCTTTCCTCGGCGTTCGGCGTGGCCGTTCGCTAAAACGGGCCCTAGGCTGCTGCTGACCGCTCTTCACATCGTCACAGGTCTTCCTTGTGGTGGCCTACATCTACTTCTCGTACATTCGCCGCTCAATGAAGCGAGTGGCCGGCCTAGAGAGCAAGGATAGTGATCGGAGCCACTTGCGCCGAGCATGGCTTTTCGCCTCGCTCACATCCGTGCTCGTGACGTTGACGGGTCTCATCTACGCTGGATCGTCTCTTGCTGTTGCTGTATGGACTCACGAGACGATCACGTCGGGCTACGTGCTCAGTACCCTGACGCTCCTTACTCTGTGAGTCCCGAGTATCTCTGCGCTTTCAAGCCGCTGCAGAGGATCAGAGAAGACGGATGCTGACCACATTTCTCGCAATCCCCAACCAGCTACGGCTTCGGCATCCTCGGACTCTTCGCCTCGGTCCTCTCCCTCGCTCAACCCCTCGTCGGCTCTTCTTCCTCCTCCAACATTCACTCCCCCTCCCTCGACCCATCCAACTCGACCAAGCCCAACGGCACTCGAGTACATGTCACGGTCCAGACGAGGACCGACATCGATCGCGAGACGGAGAGGGAGAGGAATGTCGTGCAGCTCGAGTTGGCGGATTGGCAGCGGGCGACAGAGGAGAAGGAGGGATTTGTAGAGCAGCCATTATAGAGGGCTGTTTATGACATGATATGCTTCAGTATATACGCATGACAGCTGTGTGTTTGGTGCCGAGGAGAGGCGGCGAAGGGTTCGGCGCGTTCGGCATTCGCGCGGCGCTGCTCTTTCTCGACCTCGGCTCGCCCTCTCAACTCGTGGAGAGTCAGAGAAGTCAACAAACGGGCAAACAGTACCTGCTGTTTGAGCTTCCCTGACACTACCCAGCTTCCACCTCAATAGTACGCCTCATCGACCCACTCCCTCCAGTCGCTGCCAAGGACCTCGGCGATGCCATACTCGCGGCTCTGCTTGCTCGTGAGGAGGGTGGTGAAGTTGGCGCGCTGGGAGGTGTGCGAGCCCGGTCCGGTGTTGTGGTACTCGCCGTAGACGACATGATCGACGTTGGGCGAGGTGGTGGACCAGATCGACCAGCCTACGACGGGGAGCGAGGAGGAAGGAAGGGCACCGAGAAGCGTCAGTGGGTTATTGAGGCACACAGAGACCAGAGAAGCACAAAGAAAACGGTCTCCTCACCAGCAGGGTTGATCACGTCCGAGAGATGAGAGTTCATGAAGATGGAGCGAGCATAGTCGCCCCAAGGTCGGCCGAGGTAGATGAGGCCGGTCAAATCGGTAGCAGCAGCCTTGCTCTGTTTGATGGTGCATTCATCAAAGACATCTGAGGAAAGACAGTAGATGTCCTCAGCAAGAGAGCAAGTTCGGTGATGGAAAGCGTCCCGCTCGGCGAAACTTACAAATGCCCATCCCGTCCGTCACGTTCACCTTAGGCCTTCCAGCGGTGATGCAGCCGGCTCCAATGGGAAAGATGTCAGATCCCTTGAAGTAAGTGGCGGCCGTCTCGCCAAAGATGAAGTCGACGGCACCAGTGACGGCGCACGAGCCGAAATATTGGCTGTCGGGTTCGGCGAAGACGACCGGGAGAGTTAGCGTGACCTGACCGCCTCGAGACAAAGAACAGATCAACTCCAAAGAAGATCACCTTCCAGTGTCGGTGAGGACGGTATCCTGCCATCCGGTGAACGAGGACCCGTAGTAACCTTGCCTCTCGCCGTACGCCGAGAGAGCAAGTGCCTGACTCTGCTCTACTGGGTGGCCATAAGTGTTGGCGAGGTTGATGTTGTACATGTTGAAGTCATTCTTGTGGACGCGGAGGGTGCCCGAGCTGCCCGAAACTGAGGTCAGCGATCGCCGAAGAAAGGGGGAGCAGCTAAAGCCCTCACTTGTCGTTGTGGCCAGCTTCGTTCTTGCTGATATTGTAGGTAATGGTAACGAGATTACTTTTGTACGTCCTTGGCCTGTCAGAGGGAGGGAATGGTTAGCGGAACGTTGAAGCGACAGCTCGGCGACAGAGCGGAGCGGGAAAGACGGACTGCTTGGTCTCGCCGATGAGGGTGAGCGGACCGGGATAGGTGATGTAGACCTTGAAAAAACCAAGTCAGATATCTCTCATAACGTTTGCGGTGCAGCAGAAGGCTCACCTGCTCGTAGTACTCTCCTCCATATGCGAAGATGGTCGCTGGCTTGCTGGACGCATTGCCGAGGGCGTCTACGGCGGCGGCGATGCTCGAGTATTCTCCCTTCCTGGTATTGTGCTGCCTGACAACGAGAGCGCCTTGAGCGGGTGTGGTAGAGCTGGGGCGAGCCTCGGCGGTGAGCGTGAGGAGCCCGAAGAGAGCGGCGGTGGAGAAGGGGAGCAGCATGCGGGTGTTTATTAGGGAGTCAAAAGACGAAAGCGCCATCATCCACTCTTTGTAGTGCAGCAGGTGGCCTCCTAGGCGCTTGCTCCAGCTCCGGAGAAGGAGCCGAGAAATCGACGCTAATGAGCGATGGGGCGGGACGGGGCTCCGAGCCGTCGAGCGGGGCCCTTGAACTGTAGCGGAGCAGAAGAGAGCAGCTCGGTGAGCATGCAGAGCAAGCAGATGTCCTCCGAAACGCTAGAGATGAAACGCTGCGCTGGACCGACTCGTCGATGCAAGCCAAGTCCGCTCGCCTTGAGCTTGCTTGGCCTTCTCGTTCGCGATTCTCGACTGGACGGCTTCGCGCTCCGGGCCGCTTTTAATAGCAAGATGGTGCACCACATTGGCTCTGCACCTACTTCAGCTCGTCCTTCTTTCACCTCCTGCTCTTGTTCACCTCCAACATGCGCTCTGTCCTCGCCCTCACCTTTTTGACCGCCGCTCTCGGCGCCGTCGCCGCCCCTACCAAAAGCAAGCCCAAGGTTTGCACCGTAGAAGCTTCGCACTCGAGTGCAGACGACACTCCAGCCCTGCTCGAGGTGCTCAGCGACACCAGTTGCCTCACCGACGCGACGATTCTCTTCAAGCAAGGCGCGACCTACAACATCTATCAGCCTGTAGCCTTCCCTGCTCTCAAGTGAGTACTCTAATGAGTGATCCTTGAACACCAAGCTCACCCACGCCTCTCTCTCCTGCAGCAACGTCGTCGTCTCGATCCAAGGCAACATCAACCTCCCCTCCAACGTGACTCTGGTGCAGAGCATCGTCACCAACTCCAGGATTTACTCTGGCTACTGTGAGCTGTAGTGCTGAAGTGTGGCAGTCGATGGAGTGTCGCTGGAGAGTTGATCGCTCACGAGCCTTCTTCGGCGCCGAGCAGGGTTCACCTTCAAGTCAGGCTCCGGCATCACCATCGAGGGCAACTCGAAGAACAAGAACTTTGGATGGATTGATGCGCATGGTCAAGAGGTGAGTTTCATTGCCGTTTGGCAGCTTCAGTCTTCTCGGCGATGTCTGACCTGCACTTCGGCTCCCTTTGCAGTGGTGGGATACGAGCGAGTAGCGTCGCTTTCCACCAAAAAGCATATGGTTGCGCTGACACTTCCTCCTCAATAGACAATCAGGTCAGCAGGCCTCATCTTATGACCATTGGCGCTTCAAATGTCGAGGTCACCTACCTCAAGATCAAGAAGCCGGTTGCGTGGGTCTTCAAGGCCGGTGGTAGCAACTTGAACTTCAACCACATTACCATCGACGCCAAGAGCGATAGCTCAGCCTTCCCTTTCAACGTGAGTCGAGGTCTGACTTCCTTCGACGATCAGGCAAGCTCACTCGCCCGTGCATATTGCAGACCGACGGCTTCGACGTCGGAGGAGTGAACGTCACTCTCACCGACAACTACGTCGTCAACGGCGACGACTGCATTACAATGTACGTCTAACCTTCTCCACGCTGCTTTTTCGGCCTCGGCGGCTGACCGGGCTCTCGCCCTTTGACAGCAACAACGGAGCCAAGAACGTCTACGCCGCCGACAACTACTGCGAGGGAGGTCACGGTGCATCTCTGGGTTCGTTCGGCAAGGGAGGAAGTGTCGCCGCCGTTCGTTCTCCCCCCTCTCAGTCTCTGTCGCCGAGCTGATCCCGCATCTCCGAAACTCGACGGAACAGGCCAGCAACATCACCTTCACCCGCTTCGTGATGGTCGATTCGCTCTACGGAGGTCGCTTCAAGTCGTGGAGTGGTGGAAACGGACTCGTCTCCGACGTCCACTACTCGGACTTTACCCTCCGAAACGTCACCTTCCCCATCTTCATCACTCAAAACTACTACGATCAGGCCGTGGGAAAGCCTACCGACGCTGGCACTTCCAACACCAACATTGCCAACTTCTCCTACCGCAACTTTGCTGGTGAGTTCTCAATGCTCGGCGCTCGGCGATCCCTTGCGCTCTGGCTGACTCGTCTCTCGTTGCAGGTACCATCGACTCGCGCCAGCCTGGCGATGGATCATGCGTCAGCAACCCTTGCTGGTACGCCGTGGATGGTGCAGACGGCACTCAGTCCATCATCTTCGACTTTGCGAAGGGAACGGGTGAGTCGAGTTGCCTCTCGCTTTCATGCTCTTCCTTTCACCTCGTGGACATGAGCTCAAGCTGATGCTTCTCCTCTTCCGACACCTCTCAGCCTCCAACATTGTCACGGAAAACATCAACATTCGCCCCGACGACGGACGCCAGGCGACCGTCATCTGCGATCCCGAGGCGTTGCAGGAGACCGACCAGCAGGTTGGGTTCGTGTGCCACGATGGACTGTATATCAAAGCTTGAATCTGTCAATGAAGCTCGAAGAGCAGCTCTTCCTGTTGTCCTTCCTCGTTCGTTCTGTCAAACTTTCGGCGCCGAGCAGTCCTCTCTGAATTCAATTCGCGAAGCTCGGCTCTGCTCACCCGCCACAGCCTGATGAGAGGTGAATAGTATACAGATCTATCACTGCCCACTGATGACCCCACCTAATGCGCGTTCGCCATGGCTCTCGGCGCCTTTAGTCCAGCTCCACGCCCGAGTCGGACGGAGGATCCTCGGGCAGGACCTTCCTCGAGGTACGGCCGTATGCGTCCTTGTAGAAGAGTACGTCTCCGTCATCCTCGACGAACTGTGGGGAGGTGGGAGATGAGAGATCAGTAAAGGCGAGCTGTTCGGCGACGGCTCGAGCGACAAGAGGGTCGGCGAAGCTCGGCGAGAGCGGCAAGAGAACTTACCCGGCACACCCGCATGTTCCTCCACAGCGAAAGGTATACATTCTCGCTTGTTGAGATGTAGTCATCTCCGAGGAAAGCCTTGAGAGCCACGGTAGCTTCGGCGGCGTGGTCTGCGACGAAGATTTGGAGAGAAGGATGAGGTGAGCTGAGTAGGATTACTAAAGGCTGAGAAAAGCGAAGTAAGCAACAAGAGAGGGAAAGCCTACAATGAGGGATCTTGATTGAGACGTGATGGCTGAAAGAGGACATCGTCAGCGAAAGTTCGCGGAGGGAGCGAGGTCGAATGTCGAGAGACTCACGCTACATGTGTCTCGGCAATGTGATGCATAAAGAACGTGCCAACGAACCCGAGAACCCTTCGGTCAATGGTGCAAAGCGTTCCGCGAGCGAAGGTCCACTCTCCTCCCCGGTAGTGAGGGAGCATCGGGTCCGTGTGCTGATGTAGGAGACCTCATCAGCTCGCTCGGAAGTCAAGACGAGGGTTGTTAATCACCTGCAAGTAGGTGATCAACACAAACCAGTGGTTCATGACGAGGTAGGGGACGAAGTAGAGCTTGACGACGCCAGCGAGTCCGACGTAGCGGCCGAGAAGGGCGAGGAGACCGACCATGGTGAGCAGTCCGAGGTTGGAGATGTGGATGAGGGTGCGGTGACGAGGTTCGAAGAGGACCGAGTCAGGGTTGAAGTCTGGAGAACGACGAGAGGGGCGCCCAGACGAGAGGTCAGTCTTCGCTTGTGAGCACGAGAAGTGGAGCGAGACGTCTCACGGTTGGTACCAGTGGGATACGAGGGCTGACTCGTAACGTTGGTGAGAAGGTAAGCTGGCCATCCGAGTAGCTGCAAGTGTAGAGGTCAGCGAACGTTCGTCTTGCTTCTGCTCCGCCCGACAGACAAAGACTCACCTGCTGCAGAACGACTTTGCATAGCCTGTAGATCGGCGCATCCTCCAAGAGCTCGTCCCACCACTCTCCATCCACCTTGACCTTCTTCGGCGAAGCCTTGCCCTCGGCGCCGAGCTTCTCGCTTCTCGTCGCTGGCACAAAGACCTCTTCCCTCGTCATATGGCCCGTGGCAGCGTGGTGTCTAGCGTGTGAGATCTTCCACGAGTAGTAGGGGACCAGACAGAAGGAGTGGAGGACGAGGCCGACGTGATTGTTGAGGCGCTTGGAAGTTGAGAAAGCGCCGTGTCCGCCTGTAGGAGGGAGTTGAGTGAGCAGGGCTGGACAGCGGGCAGATCTCGCCTTCTGTAGAGCACTCACATTCGTGGCCTGCGATCAACGAGAGCAAGATCAGCGCGTGCGAAGGATGCGAGGGGAAGCTCGACCCCAAGCTCACCGAGGATGAGCACGCCGAGGAACACAACGCCCTGTACCATCCAATACAAACTCCAGCAGCCCCACTTGAGCATCTCACTCTTCTTCACGATACCCCGAGCGCCGAACGCTGCTTCCACCCAGTTCGCCGCGAACGCGAGCCCTGCAATCATCGCTGCGTCCCTAGCAACGTAGTACAGCGAGCGAGCCGCAGACCGTTCGAAACAATGCGCTGGCACCGCTCCGAGCAAGTCCTTCATGCTGTAGCGACTCGGTTGGAACGGCGGATAGTTGCCGTAGGTCGCTTCCTCCTTATCGCTCGAGGCGGCCTGCTTGCTGGTAGGTGCCACCCTCTGCCGAAGAGTTGCTGTAGCGTCCATTGTCGACGGTGTGCTCCAAGACGAGCGAGAGGCGAGCGAGAGGCGAGAAGCAAAGTCTCGTTGCCCGCCAGCTGAGGCGAATCTCCCCCGGCCGGCGCTGGCGTGTCGATCTCGGCGGCGGCGCAACACGTCGAAGCAGCGTAATGGCAGAGATGACCAACACTGTAGCTGTGGCTTTGCTGAACAAGGACCGGAAATCGCAGAAAGGCCGGCGCCGACTGCAACTCCGAAGCTCTTTCGCCGCTCTCTCCGCCCTAATGAATGGTGAACCGAAACCTCTTGCAAAACTGCACACACATCGTCTATATCCCGACGTGGGTGCCGAGGCGAAGAAGGGAGACTGAGACTGAGAGAGAGGGTGAAAGGAGAAAAGAGGGAGGCGGGGATCGCGAGCGGGGGAGTGAACCGCCGAAAGCTTTAGACTAGACTGATAGACAAATCATCTCCTCCACTCCCACCCTACTCTCCACCACCTCTTCCGCCCGACACTCTCCCTCTCAAACCCTACACCCAACACGCCGAGATAAACGCCGAACGAGAACCGAGAAAAGAAAGCGCGCCAACGAAGTCCAATCAAGGACTCGCTGAGACGTGACTTCCTCCTTAGTTGACGTCGACTCCGGAGTCCGAGGGGAGCGACTCGTAGACGACCTGGCGGGAGGTGCGGCCGTACTGGTCCTTGTAGAAGACGACCTCGCCCTCATCCTCGACGAACTGCGCAGGACGGGAGGTCAGCAACGATAGTGAGGAGGGAGACGTAGATAGGAACGTACCCTGCACTGGCGGTAAGACTTCCACAGCGAGACCCACATGTTCTCGTCGGTCGAGACGTAGTGCTCGCCGAGGAACTCCTTGAGGGCCGCGGTAGCCTCCCAGGCGTTGTCTGTAGTCGGATAAAGAGGTGGTCAGCAGCAGTCCTACAGCAGATGTACTGCGTCAGACCCACGGTGAGGGATCTTGGAGCAGATGTGGTGACTGTTGGGCGAGGAAGAGGTCAGCGCGAGCTCGGCGAAGTCTCGAGAGTCGAAGAGCGGGGTCGGGTGCTAGAGAGGTCACGATACGTACGCGACGTGGGTCTCTGTGGGGGGTACATGAGAGAAGGGAGGTCAGCTTCATTCCTTCAAGCGAATTACGTGTGCTAGCTTCGGCGCCTTCAACATGCGCCGAGCGGTATCTCCCGGCAAGAGGTAGCCACGAGAGGGACGACGAGGATAGAGCATAGACACTTGCCGGTGATGCCATGCATAAGGTATGGGCCAACAAACCACATCAGGTTCCTATGTACAAGAAGCGGGAGGGTCAGAGGCGTTCCAGAGGATCGAAACGGGCTCGGTAAAGCCGCGGCGGGCTCTCCTGGCTTGTTTGGAGCTCTAACTCACCTGTCGATGGTGCAGAGAGCTCCACGCTGGAAGTTCCACTCGCCAGCACGGTAGTGAGGGAGCATGGGGTCGGTGTGCTGCAGAAAGGAGGGGCGTTAGCGCTCGTTCGGCAAAGTCCGCTCGCTTCTCGCCCCTTCCGCTCAAGCCCAACTCAGATGACGAGCTACAACTCACCTGAAGGTAGGTGATGAACACGAGCCAGTGGTTGACCATGAGGTAGGGGACAAAGTAGTACTTTCCGACGGCCGAGATGCCTCCGGCGTAGTGACCGAAAGCGGTGAGGAGGGCGCCCATGGTAAGGAGGGCGGCATCCGAGATGAGGATCTGCTGGCGGTGACGAGCGTCGAAGATGAGCGAGTTGGGGTCGAAGTCTGGGAGGGAGAAACCGTGGGGATCGTCAGCGCGGGATTCGGCGACCTTGAAAAGGGCGAAGGAAACGCACGGTTGGTTCCCTTGGGGTACCAGTCCTGGCCAGAGGCGTTGTTGAAGAGGTAAGCGGGCCATCCGAAGAGCTGTAGGAGGTTGCAAGGGTCAGCAAACGAACTCCGATCGCCAACGGCATTCGTCGTCTCGTATCGCTCGACTCACCTGCTGAACGAAGAGGCCGTAGAGGCGGTAAAGGGGCGAGTCCTCGAAGAGCTCCTCGAGCTCCATGCCGCCGACCATGACCTTGCGACCAGTGCCCTTGCCCTCGTTGGCGCACTTCTCGGAGCGGGTAGCGGGGACGAAGACCTCGTCGCGGGACATGTGTCCGGTAGCGGCGTGGTGCTTGCCGTGCGAGATACGCCACGAGTGGTAGGGGACGAGGACGAAGGAGTGAAGGATCAAGCCCATGGTGTTGTTGAGGGTCTTGGAGGTGGAGAAGGCCTGGTGTCCGCCTGGAGAGAGGGGTTCGGCGTTAGTTCTCTCGAGCGAATTGCGAGCGGTGGTAGCGAATGGGGACGTACATTCGTGAGCTGTAGTGAATCAATACGATCCAAGAGGCATCGTCAGTGCCAAGTCCTTTTTGCGCCTTTCGCAAGATAGGGCCGGCTCCACGTCGAAGTGGTGGCGAAAAGACTCACCCAGGATCCAGATACCCGTGTAGACGAATCCAGCCCAAATCCAGTAGGTGCTCCAGGCAGCCCACTTGGCAGCGAGTCCAGGGTATCCGTCAAGGACGGTACCCTTGAAGCCAAGCGCCGGCTCGATGAACGAGGCGGCGTACATGAGCGCCGCGACGAGGGCGACATCGCGGGCGACGTAGCCGAACGAGATGAGGGCGGAACGCTCAAAGCAGTGGGCAGGGATAGCTCCGAGGATTTCTTTGATAGTGAAGCTCGGTGGGGTAAAGGGAGGGAAGTCGCCGTAGGTGAGGAGCTCGTCGCCAGAGTCGGAGGAGTCGGAGGCGGGAGCAGCAGCCTTGGAGCCCTTGACCTTGTCGACGGGCACGCGCTGACGGAGGGTGGAAGCGGCGGACATGTTGGCCGGTAGAGGGGGCAAGGAGGAGGAGGAGGGGCGGCGGAAAGAGTCGGTTTCGAGGGTAAAGTCGAGGGGGGAAGTCTAGGCGTAGAGCTGTAAGGTCTAGTCAAGAAACAAATTCCCTTGCTGTGAACCTTCTAAAAGACGGTTTCCTGTAGGGAGGAAGAGAGAAGAGGCGAGAGGAGGAGGGAGGAGAAGGGAAGGGCGTGAAGGAAAGAGGTCGTTGGGGCGTTCGACTTCAAGACTTGCTCTCCGCACGGGCCCAGACAATTTAGCGATCGAATCAAGTCTGCACCTTCTGCGATTCGCCACTGGACAAAGGCTACGATAATATCGGCTGGTAGAACTGCAAAGTCCTCACCAAGCTACAGAAGTTCGAGGGATCACTCTGATGCGGTTCGGCGCGCTTCGCTGCTCCCCTTCGCTCTTCGCGTGCTCATCAGCGAAACCGGCGACTCTTGGCCGTACATCACGGGTCGATTCGCCCTGTACAAGCACAGCTGCAGCCCTGGCATTCTGCTTCGAGCGCAGGACACGTCGCGAGCTGAGCTTTTGCCCGTCGGTCGAAAGCACCCCTTCGCGCTTCAGCAACGGCGAGACCACTAAAGTACGAACCGCGTCTCGCAGCTTTACATACCAGCGCGTTCTGCACTTCAACTGGCCGTGAAGGAGTGACAAACGAGGTGAGGACATCCTTGCACTGACTTGAGTTCGAGACTCCTTTTCTCCCTTCTCGGCGCTCGCGACGACTCGCGCTGGGGCTTCTTCGCCAGATGAGCACCCGAGGAAGTACTCCCACGTTGTCCACAGACTTGAGGCTACCTTTGCAAAGTCACCAGCAGACTTTCATCGGGAACGCTACAGAATCGCCCAAATCGGCCTTCTCATCTCTCGGCGCTCCTGCACTCGAGTAGGGGTCGGTGGTGCGACTACAGCGATACAACATGACTTTCTAGACACGTGCTCACCGATTGGGAGTTTCAGCTGAGCAGAACGAGCGCTCAGAAGGGGTGTTTCGCTGCACATGCTTGGCAAGCCTCGCTGGCAGCTTCACGCCTGCTTTCTCTTGCCACTGCTCCCTCTGTCAGACCATTGTAGCTCCTACTGGGACCTATTAGAACCTATAAGAACACCTGCTGATGCTCATTACGTCCTCCGAGTCACTTCAACTCGCTTCTGGCACCGCGCCGAGCTCGTCGCCGGGCATCGCTCAGCTCCTTTTTTCCACTGACGAGCAACATACAGGAGCCATCGGCAAGACAATCAATCTGCATGCATATTACGACGTCGGGATGCGCTGCGCGGGCATTGCTGGGGTCTTCAATGATCCCCGTTCGGCGCTACTGTTCCGGCGGAGCGTACGCCGAACCCTTCGTCCTCGTCGGTCGCGGTATCCTCTCCTCGCTACCGTTAAGCTTGACGGTTGTGCTGGCATAATGTTGATGTGTCCGCGAAACTCAGATTCAGACAGCACCTGCCCGTCGAGAAGGTCAAGAAGTCCCAGGCTGCAGCCTGCTGCTCCCGCCTCCAACTCCTCCGACTCTGGCGACGAGCTGCTCACCTACGGCGACTTCCCTCCCTTTACCCCACCGAGCTTTTTGGCGAAAGAAATCCTCGGAGCTATCCCTGCGCACTGCTTTGAGCGTTCCGCCCTCATCATCTCGAAAGCTGGCGCTGCTTCGCCGAAGAGGCCTCGGTCGGCGAGAGCTCATAGACGGCTTGTCAGGTACATTCGGTGGGATGACGTTGTTGTGGTAAAGTGAGGGAGGTCTCAGTTCTTGTCAGCTTGTCCGGTCAGCCGCAGCAGCCGCTCCCAGTGAGCGTCGAGCCTGAACCGAGCATGCGTTTGACACCGTCTCTGCTACTCGTGCAGCCAATACTTCTCTTTTACTGTAGCTCACTGCACGGAAAAGAAAAGATGTTCTCACCGAGAGCAACAAATGTCGTCAACTTGCCACAATGGACGGAGGGAGAAAGATCTCTCTTCGGCGCCGAGAGGCGAGAGCCGCCCCTCTCTTTCGCAGCGTGCTCGCCTCATGTGCTCCCCAGAGCATGTTGAAAAGCGCAAACATTGAGTCCGAAGCTCCCTGCACCATCGACAGGTGAGTGGGAGCTTCAAAGGCGCCTGGAGGGCCCGCCGCGGCCTTACCGCCGAGCCCGTTTCGACCCTTTGGAACGCCTCTGACCCTCCCGCTTCTTGTACACAGGAACTTGATGTGGTTTGTTGGAAGCGTGTTCATGCATAGAATTACTGGCAAGTATCTATCTTCTATTCGTCGTCCCTCTCGTGGCTACCTCTTGCCGGGAGATACTGCTCGGTGCAGGTCGAAGGCGCCGAAGCTAGCGAGTGATTCGCTCGAAGGGATGAAGCTGACCTCCATTCTCTCATGTAACTACAGAGACTCACGTCGCGTACGTATCGTGACCTTTCTAGGACTCGACCCCGCCCTTTCGACTCTAAAACTTCGCGCCGAGCTCGCGCTGACCTCTTCCTCGCCCAACAGCCACCACATCTGCTCCAAGATCCCTCACCGTGGGTCTGACGCAGTACATCTGCTGTAGGACTGCTGCTGACCACCTCTCTATCCGACTACAGACCACGCCTGGGCCACTGCTGAAGTTCCTCTCGGCGAGCGCTACGAGCTCCAGAGAGCCAGAGAAGCGTCAATGTGCAGCCCGAGACCTTGTCGATTAGCTGGGACACTCCTGCGTCTGCAAAGAACCGGTACGACCTCCTCCATCTGAGCTCGGTGCTCCAGTCCTGCAGTCGAGCTCGCGAGCGTCGCTCGGCGGCGCAGGCTGGCGCGCGAGTCGGCGGCAGCGGGGCTTGCCGCTGAAATCTCCTCGTCGTCTGCAATTCCACTGAACAGTCACATTGCCTTCTGAGATCATCTGCAACTCACTACAAAACCAATAGGGGGCTCAGCATGTTGAGCCGTTCAAACCGTTTGGCGTCTTCTCACTGACTTGTCGCTGGCTCTCGTCACCCTCCATCTCGCACCATGGCGGAAGCAGGACCTTCTTCTAAAGCTGAACAAGAGGATACAGCAAGGCCGCTGAAAGTGCGGAGGATTACGAGGGCTTGTGATAGCTGTCACAAGAGGGGAATCCGAGTGAGTTAGAGACCCGCGCTGCTGGAGCTCCAGAGGAAAGAGCTGATCACCGAACCTGTTCCGTCTTACAGTGCGTGACCAAGGGCCCAGCGGGCTGCGAGTCCTGTCTCTCATACGGAGAGCGCTGCACCTCTGACCGACCTGTAAAGCGCCGCGGCCGTGCGTCACTTTCTGTACCAGCAAAGGAGGACACGAGAGCTAACGCGATACTCTACAGCTCGAAAGGGTACAGCCGCTGCTGGTGCAGCCAGCGCCGTCGCCGCCGTCGCCACCACCGCCTCAGCTTCACCACTCCCAAGTCCCGGCTCGCCGATGCCGACACACTGGGAACCACCACTTGCAGCTCGCTCGCCGGCCATTCCCATGCTCCTGGAGTTCTACCGCCAACTCATCTACCCCTTCCACCCTCTCATGATTTGGCCGCCATTTCTCGACCGCGTCGGCGCCGAGGAGCACCTTCACAACCGAGCCTTCTGCGCGACCGTCATGGCGGCTTGCGCTCTCGCCAGTGCTCGTCTACGACAATGCGGACCACTTTTTTTCCAGTCCCTCGACTTTGAACCGATACTGCCTGTCGGAGACTCGCCCGAGGCGTTCCATCAGGCAGCCAAGGAGTCGATTTGGCTCAGACCAGGAGCGACCTTTACCATTGATGAGCTTCGCGCTACTATCATCCTCAACATTACTTGCATCCAGAAGGGCAACTTTACCGAGATGCGATTTTGGGTGGGAGCCTACTCGACGATGAGCGCCGTGAGTCTGGCTTCCTTCCGTTCCGGCGTTCGAGTCGCCTCTCGTTTGAGCTCGTATGGGCCCCTCATAGCTGTCTGCAGTGCTGACGCCTCTCTTCTCTTGCCCCTCTCCCTTGCAGGTCATGAACTTCCACGACGAAGCTCTCTGGCCCGCCGACCTCACTGAAGTCGACAAGGAGGAGCGCCGACGTCTCGTTCACCTCGCCTACCAACACTCGGTCTACACCGCCATCGTCACCGGAACGCCACTCGAGTTCCGCGAGCGTCAGCTCCACGTCTCGTACCCTTCCGAGGTGGACGATGAGGCGCTGCTGCCGCTCAAGAAGGGAGAGAAGAGGGAGGCGCTGCCGAAGGGAAGGGATTGCTGGATGCACGGGTGGAACAGGACGGTAGATCTGTACCGTGAGTTGTGCTTCTGTTCCCTAGCCGCAGATCCTCGCTGATCATCTCCCCTCCATTCCGCCTCGCCCTCTCGCCTTCGTCTTGCCTCTGGCTCTCCTCTTCGTCACCCATCTCCCCGCTCCTCTTCCACCTCATCAGGAATACTCGAGCATGCCGTAGACCAGCTTCGAAACACGCAAGGAGCCCCCAACACCGTCACCGCTTCCCTCATCGCCAAAACCGACACCTCGGCCTACACTGCTCTCCTCGCCGACCTCTACGCCTCTCTCCCCGCCTGGGCTCGCACCTTCCACGACACTTCCCTCGATCACTCAAAGCACATTTTCAACTTTCAAGTCTGCAACATCCTCATCACGATGCAGAACGCTCGCATCATTTCGACTTGCTCGAACGGCTTCACGACCGAGGAAGGGGTCGCCGTTGCGAAGGAGCTCATGGATTCCCTCACTCGCGTACCGCACGAGTACTTACTCGCCAACAGTGTGCCAGTGGTGAGCTCACGCCCTTCTATCTTCCATTGTAGAGCACGGGGAAGCTTTTCGGGGCTCGATCGACAACCTGTCCTGACCTTCCTTCACTCCTTCCCTCCTCATTCTACAGTTCCATCAACTCGCCGGCATCGGAGGAATTCTTGGAAAATACACGACCCAATCCGCCAGCTACGACACTCTCCTCGGCGTCCGCTCCATCATCGAGGGCATGTCCGAGCTGCTCAGCACCCTCCACACCGACCCTCTCTCAGCCACGGGCAAAGCACACACGACGCTCGTTCGCTACGCCACGGAAGTCGACTTGTACCTCTCCCTGCGCGTAGAGGCGAGGGGAGCAGGACCAGCTCAGCAGGGACAGCAGCAATCGGGCGAAGGGGGAGGAGGCTTTTGGGGAGGGGGAGGGGGAGCGGTGGGCCCGGTGGAGCCTTTTGACCCGTTACCGCTGCCGTTTGATCTATTCGAGGGCTCGCATTTCGAGGACTTGTTTCCGGATTTGACGTTCTAAGGGTTTTTGTAGTCTGCTAGCTAGCGGCGTAATCGAAAAGGCTGAGTGTCGCCGAGCTCGGCGGAGGACTTGCGAAGCTCGGTGATACTGGACAGGCGTTTGGTAAAGTTTGGTGAGCTGTCACTACATCGCTACATAGATCTCCCCTCTTGCTTTCCCGAGAATTCAGCAGTTCATCGCTCGTCGCGCCTGTCTGCTTGCGACCTCTCAACCCGCCATGCCACCTCAGCGCACTCAGCAGGATACAGCAGAACCGCCAAAGAAGAAGCGACGAGCCACCCGTGCATGCGATCATTGCCATAAGCGCGGAGTCAAGGTGACAAGATGGCTCGAGCAGCAGCGGGAAAAGGCGAGCTTCGCTGACCTGCTGTACTGCAGTGCGTGAGGCAGGAGGAAGCTACATCATGCGATGCCTGCATCTCCTACAACGAGCCTTGTACTTCAAACAGGCCGGAGCAGCGACGAGGCGTGCGTTTCTTGGAGTCAATCGAGTCCAGGAGGGCGATAGCTGACTTGTAGGTCTACAGCCGAAGGCGAAGAAGGCTAGTACATCTACCACACCTCAAGCCTCGCCTGGACCCTCTTCATCGTCGCTCACTGGCAGCTGGACAGTCCCGGAAGTAGCGCGCTCGCCAGCTATTCCCATGCTGCTCGAGTTCTACCACCAGTTCATCTACCCACTGTGAGTTGATCTTGTACTGTGAGCGAAGCGATCCTCTTGCCTCCAGACCGACGAAACGGCCGCCGAAGATGGGTTCCTCTTCGCCGAGCGCCGAAGGTCGTCGCTGCCTATGATGTCTCTCGCCCTTATATCTCGCTCGCTGACGTGAAGCTTCAATCCTGCTACAGACACCCCGTCATCTTCTGGCCAACATTCATGCGCAGCGTGGAAGCTGGAGAGCACTTCCGGAGTCGAACCTTCTGCGCCCTCGTCCTCTCGGCTTGCGCGATAGCCAGCGCCCGTCTACGACAGACCGGACCCCTCTTCTTCCACTCGAACAAGCACCAAGCGGTCGTGCCGTCAGAAGAGCTTTCGGAAGCTTTCCATCAAGCAGCAAGCGACGCCATCTGGCTCCGCCGAAACGTCACTTACACCCTCGACGAGCTTCGCGCTGCGCTCAACTTGAATTTCACCTGCATTCAGAAGGGTTGCTTGACCGAGATGCAGTTCTGGCTCGGCGCTTACTCCACCATGAGTGCTGTAAGTTGAGTGATTTCTCCCTCCTTCGCTCGCCGCGGTCGTCGAAAGGCGGTTCTCAGGGCGATCTTGGGCTGTGTCGAAGTAGAGATGGAGCTCACTCCTCGCCCTGCCCATAGGTCATGCACCTCTACGACGAGACCCTCTGGCCCACCGACCTCACCGAGACGGAACGGCAAGCCCGTCGGCGACTCGTCCTCTTCGCCTACCAGCACTCGGTCTACATCGCCATCATCACAGGCACACCACTCCAACTCCGCGAGCGCCAGATCAACGTTCAAGAACCCGACGACATTGACGACGAGGTTCTTTTGGCCGTCGAGGAGGGTATCCCTGGCGCAGCGTCCCTGCCCAGAGGGAGAGACTCGTGGGCGCACGGCTGGAATAAGGCGACAGATCTGTACCGTGCGCTTCAGATCTGTGAGGCCCCCGACGTCGAAATTCGCTGACCTCCGACTCACCCCGTCTCCGTCCCTCTCGCCATCACTCGCTCCCTGTCCCTCACTTTCCTTTTCGTCCCTTGCCTCCCTCTCTCACTACAGGAATACTGGAGCACGCTGTAGATCAACTCCGCAACTCTCAAGGCTCTCGTCCCAGCACCTTCACCTCCCCTCTCATCACCAAAACCGAAAGCTCGGTCTACGCCTCGCTCCTCTCCAAGCTCTACAACGACCTTCCACCGTGGGCTCGCACCTTCTACGATACCTCCCTCGACCCCAAGTGGCACATCTACAATTTCCAGACCGTCAACATTCTCATCACCATGCAGAACGCTCGGATCATCTCGACCTGCTCGAACGGCTTCACGACGGAGGATGGAGTCGCCGTCGCCAAGGAGCTCATGGACTCCCTCGCTCGCATTCCACAAGACTATCTAGTCGCCATCAACGTACCGGTGGTGAGTCCTCTTGCTTCCTTACGAGCGCGCTGGCTCAAGTGCTCGACTTGCTCGGCTTGCTCGGCTTGCTCGCCCGCTGACTCCCTCGCCTTCTGTCTTGAAAACCCCCCTCTTGATCGCAGTACCATCAACTCGCCGGTATCGGCAGCATCCTCGGCAAGTACACTACTCAAGCCGCGAGCTACGAAACCCTCCTCGGCGTCCGCTCCGTCATCGAAGACATGTCGGCCCTTCTCTCTCGCCTTCACCCCACCGATTCAATCAGCGGTATCGGACGAGCTCACACCACTTTGGTACGCTACGCCACGGAGGTGGATCTGTATCTTTCGCTGAGGGTCGAGGCGAGGGGCACAGGACCTGCGATGGGAGCGAGTTGGGGGGGAGATGTTGGACAGGTGGAGCCATTTAATCCGCTTTCGCTGCCGCTGGATCTGTTCGAGGGGTACCACTTTGAGGATCTGTTTCCTGATCTATCGTTGCAGTTCTAGCTAGTTGATAATCCTCGGTTCGAGCATTCGCCAGTCTCAGCTCGTCGCCGAAAGCAGCGGAAGAGAATGAGAAACGGGCGCTGAATGACACGAAACTATTGTAGCAACACTTTTCACGGTTTGGAGGACGACAGCCTTCTCCCTCGACTTGAAGGAGCTCAACGAATGCTCGCGGGCGCGCACGCCTTTGATGGCCTTTGCGACGGGCAAGACGAGCACATCGTCGCCAGCCACATCCCCGTCGATGTTTCCAACGACACTCTGGTAGTCGAGTTTCTTGAGCAGGATGTCTGTACGGGGTACAAAACGAGAGCGACGTCAGTGAGCGAGCAAGGATGAGAGGGAAGGAGGAATCAACGAGCTTACAGAGTAGGGTAGCCACGAGCGCTCCGCAGAGTTGACCGACGTAGTAGAGCCACGTGTACGAAGCGAAAGATCCGTTCACGACGTCGGGACCGAGGGTGCGAGCGGGGTTGATGCCTGCGGCGAAACAAGGGTGAGCCGAGATTTCAGCGATGGCTTCTCGGCGAACTTGCCTGCTCCAGTCCAGCCGACTGAGGCGATGTGGCCGATGAAGAGGGCGAGTCCGATACTAAAGGATAGACGAAGGTCAGCGCAGGTCTGCAGGGGCAGAGGAGCTACACGAACCCGACCGGCGCGAGGAAGGTACTGTGAGCCGAGCACTAAGGGTCAGCGTCGCTCAGGGGTGAGTTAGCATGCTACTCACGTCTTTGACTTCTCCGCGGCGAGCATGAGGACAGTGAAGACTGTTGAGGATATGTCAGCGGAGGCATGATGACAGAGACGTGACCAGAAGCTCACCGAGCAAAGCGGTCGCGAACATCTCGATTCCAAAGGCCTGGCGGTAGGAGATGCCATCGGCAACACGGTTACCGACAGAGAACTGGCCAAGGGTGAAGCCTTTAGCGACCCCAGCAGCAGCGATGCCGCCGAGAAGTTGAGAGATGATGTTGCCGAAGGCCCGCCTGAAGTCGCAGCCTCCGACCATCCAGAGTGCGAAGGTGACGCAGGGGTTGAATGCTGAGCCGGTGATGCTGTGTCGAGAAGGATTCATTAGAGAGAAGGACAGTGCGAAGCCGAGGAAACAACCGGAAGAAGACCCAGGCGACCTGCGAAGCAAGTAAGAATGAGCGAACGTCGAGAAAGGGAAAGGGGGGATTGCTCACCACCAAAAGGGACATGCCAAACGAGAGAGAGATAAAGAGGATAGTCTGTGAAACATCAACAGTCAGTCGAGCTCGCAAGCTACCCAGGAATGAAGCTTACCTCGTTGTCGTTGGCAACGACGGGGGAAGGCTCGCCGACCGAGCGATTGTAGATGGCCGATTGAGCGCCGAGGTAGCTACAGAGGAGGAAGAGGAAAGTTCCCGCGAACTCTCCCACACCACATAGCACGTCATGGCGGATCCTGTGCATGGTCTCCCGCTTTTGAGCTGCCTCCGAGTCGCCGGGATGATGGTTGTCACTGGCTTGGTGCTCGTACTCGTGGTGTGTGAAGCCTCCCTCGTTGTACTTGCCAGGAGGAAGGGAGAAGCTAGTGCTTGCCGTGGATGCCTTCCGAGGGCTCTGCTCCGCGGCGAAGGCGTGGCCGTCGCCGACCACAAAGGCGCTCGGCGCAGGCGTAGGCTGTCCCTCGACTCGGGTGCTCATGGTGTGCATGGAAGTGGGCGGGCTGGGCATGTGCAGGGTGCTGTGTGCTAGGAAGTGGTATTCGTGAAGAGAAGAGAGGCAAGCAGCCCCAGCTGCAGGTCAACATCAGCGAGGGGTGTCATCTTGCGCCGAGGGGGCCTGGCAGGCGAATCTTGGAACCTTTTGCTGGCGTCAGTAATCAGCAAGCGAGCAGCAGATGGTCATGTTAATTGATTAGGCGTGCTCTTGAGTACAGAGAGACGTCAGCTTTAGTCGCCTACACCAGCCTCGTGTGCCCCTTCCTCGCCTGTTGCAGGCAAGCTCGTCGTCTCGCTCATCAAGAGCAGCTCCGAGGCTCGCTTGGGCTTAAGTGGTGGGCTCTGCACCTCTAGCAAGCGAGCCGGCGCGCGCCTTGGCCGAAGTGACGCCTGAGGAGGCTCTACTAAGGAGTCGAGAAGAGCGAGCAGAAGGGAGACGGCAGCGTGCGAAGCAGGATAGGGGTGAGGCGAGATCAGTAAGCAGCTTACTCACTAGCGCCAGTAGCGGTACTGACTCGTCCCGGACGGTCGAAGTCGAAGTCCCCGCTCCAGCCCTCCCCGCTCGCTCTGCTCCCTCCACATCTCTTCGCGATGCCTTTCGACGCGATTCCCAGCTCGGCCACGCTCCAAGTAGAACCTTACACGGTCGCTGTACCCGACGCTGCTCTCGAAGACCTACAGACGGCGATAAAGGTCGCTCGCATCGCTCCCCCCACTTTTGAGAATACGCAAGAGACCCGCTCCTTCGGATTGACTCGACAATGGGTTCTACAGGCCAAAGAGCGCTGGATCAACGGTTTCGACTGGTGAGCTACATCCCTTGCTCGCCCGTGGGCAAGACTTGCTGACCAAGCGCCGAAAGGCGCCAGCACGAGTCGCACATCAACGAGCTGCCCAACTACAAGGCTACAGTCGTCGACGATGGTCAGAAGAGCTACAAAATGCACTTCGTTGGCCTCTTCTCGCAGAAGAAGGATGCGATCCCTTTGATCTTGCTGCACGGCTGGCCAGGTCCGTGGGAGGCTTTGTCCTCGGTGGTCTCGTACACCTCGCTAATCACTCCCTTCTCGAGCACAGGATCTTTCCTTGAGTTCCTCCCCATTCTCAGTCTCCTCAAGCAAAAGTACACTCCCGAAACGCTCCCCTACCACGTCGTCGTCCCTTCGCTCCCCGGCTTTGGCTTCTCGGATCGTCCTCCTGTCGACAAGGACTTCGGGTTCCGGGACGTTGCTCGCGTCATGAACCACCTGATGGTCGGGCTGGGCTTCGGAGCTGGGTATGCGGCGCAGGGAGGGGATCTCGGCTCAAAAGTTTCGAGGATTCTTGGCTGCGAGTTTGAGGCTTGCAAAGGTGAGTTGCGGGTGTCCAATCGGTCAAATTGTCCGCGATACTGACGTCCAGACTCTCCAGCCGTTCACCACAACTTCACCATCGTCTTTGAGAGCCAGATCGAAGGCAATTTCGACAAGAGCACTCTCAGCGCTCGTGAGCGCAAAGGCTTGGAGCGAGGGGAGAAGTTCCTGCAGGAGGGTCGCGCTTATGCTCAAGAGCATGCTACTCGCCCCGCTACCATCGGACTCGCACTGTCGGCCAGTCCCATCGCTCTCTTGAGCTGGTGAGTGCAGTTTGTCGTCTCGGCGTTGGCGTTGAGTCCGCTTCGATTAAGCTGACACGATCTCCCTCTCTTTACCGACTCTCCTCTTCTTCTTGTCGCCGTTTGCAGGGTCGGCGAGAAGTTCCTCCTCTGGTCAGACGATGACCCTTCGCTCGACACGATCCTCGAATCCCTCACCCTCTACTGGCTCACCGACACCATCTCGACCTCCTTCTACTGCTACCGTGACGTGAGTTACGCCTTCATCGCTCTTTTTCAGCAGTTCCGACATGCCGCCCGCCTCGCCTTTGCTGACTTCTCGCCTTTTTCGCCGAGCAGCCTTACGACACGACCAACAGTCACATCGAGGTGCCCTACGGCTTCTCGTCCTTCCCTCTCGAGATCTACTCGACGCCCAAGGAATGGATCAAGACCACTGGCAACTTGGTCTTCTACCGCGAGCACGACAAGGTAAGCTCACTTTCCGCTCGTTCCGTCTCCAAACTCAGCGCCGAGCAGGGCTAATCCTCTCGCTTCGCAGGGAGGACACTTCGCTGCTCTCGAGCAACCCGAAGCGCTTCTCAACGATGTCGAGGAGTTCCTCGCGCAGGTTTGGGGGAAGTAGCCGTTGGAGAAAGCGCTTCACTTAGGTCAAGAAATCATCAGTGCCCAGTTTCTCAGTGCCCGTCCCTTTTCCAGCGATGCGAGGAGACTGTGAAACCGCTTCAGCTTCCCGGAGCCGTCTCAGGTCATCAACCTTCCGCTCTCGAGAGTGCAGAGGCGAAGCGAAGTGCAGACGGAGGGGCAGCTCTTCGCCGAAGTTGCCAGTCTCCCTCAATACAACCCCATGAAGTACAGACAGCATCAACCAAATCTACAAAACCCCCTCATCGAACCATTCCGGCCCCAATTCCTCCTCCGTAACCTTCCCACTAGCATGCAACCCAAACGTCCTAAACCTCCCCTCGGCCGCTCGTCTCGCCTTGACCAAATGCGTGAACCCCGAGCTCTCACTCCCTACAAAGATCTCCGCTCGGCTCATCATCTCGAGGTCGACCATGCTCGTCAAGAAGAGGTCCAACTGCTTCGTCAAGAAGCCAGTGCGCCAATAGCCTCCCTCCCCGCCCGCTTGATCGCCGTGTCGTTCCATCGTCTGGGTGATGAAGTGGAGGTGTGGATACTTTTGCAGCTCGTGGAGGATGATGGAAGAGTTGTCGGTGGCGAGGTAGATGTCTTTGATGGAGGACGAGGCGGCGAGTCGATCCACCGTGGCCATGTAAGTGTCGAATGGGATGAGAGGGTATTCTTGGGACTTGTCGCCGTGTCGGACGTGGAGGGAAATGTAGCGAGGGGAGGGTTCGATGGCGTTGAGACGAGAGGCGAGAAGTTGGCGGACTGAGCGGCGGGGGTTGGCGAGGAGGTGGAAGGAGCGAGTCGCGAGGGGGTTCAGGTCGAAGGCGCGGAGGTGGTTGTAGAAGGTCTCGGTCATGCCTGTCCAAGAGGGCCACTCCATCAGCCATAGCTGGTCCGAGTCGGCGTGGGCGGTCGGGTCGAGCATTTTTAGCGAGGTGGCTTTGGCGGGAGAGAGGGGAGGCTTGCTGGAGAGGAAGGTCTGAACGTAGGAGAGACAGCGATGTGGGCGGTAGAAGGGAGAATGGAAGTAGCAGTTGAGGCTTTCCTCGGGGCAGTAGCCCGGCGGGAGACTATGAGGCGAGAGATTAGCGAGGGCCGAAATCAGCGCCGAGCGCCGAGGTCGAAGACTCACTAGGCAAAGTTGGCGTTAGGGATCAGAACAAGAGGCCGCTTGACGTGTACAGCATAGTACGAGAGCCGCGAGATGGTCGCAATGACGGATCCAAGTCCCGAAGGCATGAGCTCGTGAACGAGGAAGCTGCCTTCCTCGCAGGGGACGTCGTGGTCGGCTGCTTGAAGAGCGAGGAAGTCGTCCATATGTCGTTGCTCTTGCAGCGGCATCGGCTGCTTGCGGAGGGCAAAGACGAAGCCCTCGGCGATGGGTTGGATGTCGCCGAGGATGGTCCAGGCGAAGTTGCCGTCGAGGAGCGAGTCCATGGCCGCCTCGAGCTCGGCTTCGTCGGTCGAGTAGGCGAGTACAAGGGTAGAGGAACAGTCTCGGCAGGTCGGCGCTGCCTGGGCGAGCCCATCGAGGCCAGAGACCTCGCTCAAGAAGAGCAAATGATCTGTCGGCGTGTCGGTTTCTGCTGGTCCGCACTGCGCTCTTACTCGGCCCATCCACGCAGCAGTACTCCATGTACGACCTCCCACCGCCTTCTTCAGCGCCTCCAACGCCGAGCAGTCCAAGGTGCTGTTGATTGCGTCCGCGTTGAGCGCGAAAGTGACGGGAGTTGGGCCAGCGTACGAGCGCCCCTGCCGCTCGATATGCTCGTTGATGATACCAGCAACCGAAGGGTCTTGTAGCCACCTGCTGCTGCTCTGTCCGCTGCTGAAGGTCGACGAGTGATGGTACAGCACGACGAGGAGGAGGAGCGAGGCGACCGTTGCGAGGAGCGGGAGGCGGTAACGGCCGATGTGAGCGCGGAGGGCCGACATGAAGCTGTGCAGCTACAGAATCAGCGCCCTTGTTGCGCTACAGCCATACGACTCGGTGATGTTCGACTGGTCTGCGGGGAGCGAGCGGGAAGGGACAATCCGCTCGCGGCTGAGGTTCTCTCCGTCCAGTTCCTCGTGCTACTTGTCATGCCCGGCTGCCACCATTGCGAGGATTCCAATACAGCCTGCTCCTATGACCTACCGGCATGTACAGCTTGCTCGACTGCAGGCCGGCGCTGTCGCTGGGGAGCGCGCTTAAGATGGACCAGCGCGACAGCGCATGACCTCGACTTACCGCCGCCGGACGAGTCGTTTGCTGCACCCCTTCCAAATCGCTATCGACCTGAAGGGGATGCTCTTGCTCGGCGGGAGAAGCGGATGGCGCCGATAGCGCGCAGGTGGGAGGAACCGGCCCAGCGCTTGATGGGAAGTTCAGTCTTTGCCTCAATCGCTTCGTGGTCGCTGACAGCTTACATCACACAGGTCCCTTTGTCCCTCATGCCCGACGCTACCCCGACCGACATTGCCTGCTGCCGTCACTTCATGAGCGGAGTAGCGCCGACCCTGGTCGCCCTCGAGATGCCCTCAAATCCAAATTTCTACTACATCCCCATCTCCTTGGCCTCTCGCGCCTTATTCCATGCTCTGGTCGCTACCGGAGCAGCCCACTCAGCCAACTGGGAGACACCCCTCGCCGACGAACCGGGCTTCGCAGCTCGGCATGAGCGGGAAGCGCTCGCTTTCCTCCAGCGGGACGTCGAGGACCTGCAGCACTCGATCTTGGTGCTTGGAGCAAGCCAGGTCGGGAGCAAGCTCAATGCTGTACTCGCAACGCTGCAGATTCTCGTTTTACTCGCTTCGACGACGGGGGACCGACGGCCGAGGACTTGGAGGCGATATCTCGAGGGAGCGGGCAGTCTCATCGACCAGTGCTTGGAGAACCATCCCGGTATTGTCATCGATACGTTCTTGTTGGAGAGTAAGTCGTCTTTGCTGCTCGGTCCTCGGCGCTCGGCTGACGGTCTTCCTCGCCAGCCCTGCGATACTACGACGTTCAGACTGCCATTGCATTGGGATGTCCCACCGTCATCTCATCGTCAGTAGCGGAATCGGGCTGGGAAGCCAAGCAGGTTCGTCCCATCTCCTCTCTCCCTCCTGCCGCCCTCGCTCATCTCCCTTTCCTCGAAACAGCTCATCAAATCCCCCGCCGCCGGCAACCTCCTCATTTCCTCCATGCACGGCTTCACCGAACCCCTCCTTCGTCTCGCCTCCCGCATTGCCACTCTCCGCTCCTCCCCACCTTCCACATCCCTCGAAACCGACCTAACCGCCTCCCTCATCTTCTCGGAGCTGGAAACCTACGGTCGACAACTCGAGGCGCTGCGGGAGGACTCCACCTTCCGCGCTCTCTTGATGAAGAAGCTGCCGCTGGGAGGGCATGCCGAAAGGTATGACGGGCACTTCAAGTTCGCCGAAGCGCTCCTTCTCGCCTGCCACGTCTTTCTCGAAAGGACGATCGCCCCCTCCACTCCTCTCAATCAACAGGGAAGGAGGTACTTACTCCAAGGCCTCGCCTCCCTCGAACTTGTCCCCTGGGAAGGCTCCTCCGGCAACCTGCTCGGCTGGGCGCTCGTCATCCTCGGCTCCGAATTGGGGAAGGAGATGCAAACGGCGAGGGCGCTTGTACGGTTGAGGATGAGATGGTTGGCAGGGTTAGGTTATAAGAACTTGGAGCAGGTGGTGGAGCTTGTTGAGGAGGTCTGGGCGAGGATGGACAGAGTGGAGGAGGAGGGAGGAGCGGTCGGGAGCGTCAGTTGGCAGCAGGTCATTAAGGAGAATGGGTGGGAGTTGCTTGTCGTTTGAGCTAGATCTAGGGTGCATGCAGTTCGTTCCATCTTTGCTGGAAGGCGTTTAAGGTTCAACCGAGCACGGCGAAGCGTTCGCCGAGAGGAGGGCTTCGAGAGCTCGAGATGAGGATTCGAGAGCTTAGCGCTGAGCGCGTCGAGTCTGCTCCCTCGTTCGTGTATCTTTCGCCTCGCTCAGCTCGCGTGGAGAAAGCCTGTTATCCTTCGAGCGAGCGAGCGCCGAGCTCGCGGCAATCTGCTCCCAGCTCGCTCTCAGCGCCGGGCCTCTCCAAAGGCAAGATCCTCGGAATACAACAACACTCTTATATATCCCGCTTCTACAGAGTCTTCAAGTTTGACTCCATAACTGCCCGGGCGGGCTCGCGAGAAACGCGAACACATCAAAGTCCTCAGCTGTCAGATCGTCGACCTGAGACAAGGACGTCGGGAGGGTCGCTCCGAACCAGGAATCTACCGCTCCTCCTCCTCCGCTACCGCTGGCGCCAAAGTTGAAAGAGGTTGCGGAAGGAGAGCCGAGCCCGCCGCCGTTGCCGCCGAGGGAGAAGTCGAGAGCGAAATCTAAGGCGGCGGGTGGGGGAGTGGGGAAGGGGAAAGAGAATGGGGTAGGTGTGGGAACGCGCGGTGGCGAGTCGAGTGTTGGGAGTGGTGGGAGGTCGGCCGGAGCAGGGGTAACGAAGGAGGAGGAGGGAGGACCAGCGCCGAAAGATGGCTCCCTGATGCCCCATGCAGCGTAGCGGGCGAAGAAGGGATGTCTCGGCGTGTCGGTAGGAGAAGGTATGCTAATCGAATGTACCTGTACGAGTTGATGGAGGGTGTCGTACTGTTCTCGGCATGGAGTTAGCTCTCGTCCTTCTCCTGCGCCCTGAGAAACGAGGACTTACCAAAGGTGAGAAGCATCCCATCCACTCTCTGCCCGCACTCAAGTAGCTCAAGAAAGCTTGTAGTGCTTGGGCGCCAACCGAGGAGGGAGTGACGGAGCAGAGGAGGGCTGAGGCGGCGGTGAAGGAGGAGAGGGCGCCGAGAGGGGTCTGATTGAGGTGAAGGGCGGCGTGTGAGGTCATTAAGCAAGATTTTTCGGAAGACAGAGAACCGGTGCAAGAGCGAGGAGGACGAGGAGAGGAAGAGGAGAGAGTCAGCGCGCGCTCGGCTCGGCGAGACAGGAAGACACGAGAAAGGCGGAACAAGACTCACAATGCCAAAGCTGTACTTCGAGCAAGCGACTAGCACCCTCCCTAAGCATACAGCGTGCGTCAACGCCTTAGCGTGGCAGCTCTCCCGAAACAGCTGCTCATCCGCTGCGCCACCTCCGCCGAACGCTCCGCCCACTCCAACTCCTCGCTCCCCAGGCAGAGGAAGGTATGCCCGGAAGAGCAGCAGATAAGCGAGATGATGCGCAAGGTGCATCGTCATATACCCCGTCACGCCTCCCTCTCCTTCCTCGTTTTCCTCCTCCTCCTCGGCGGCAGCGAGCGAAGCGAGGACCGTCGAATTGAACATCCCTCCGACGGGGAGGTCGCCCCAGTCCGACAGCTCGAGACATATTCCGGCAAACTCGGAGTTGGGATCCCAGTCGTTCATGCGGGAGGAGGGCGGCAGGGAGGCCAGGGAGTGAGCTCGGCGGAGGAGATGGAGGGAGCGGAGTGTGTGAGGGAGTAGGGAGGGGAGGGTTGTTGGGAGTGAAGTGGTGGTGAGATTAATAGGAGTGGGGAGGGATGAGGTCGACGGGAGTGGGAGGGCGAGCACCGAAGCCTCGGCGTGAGTGAGGGGATGGGTGGAGGGCGAGCCGAGGGAGAGATGAAGTTCGAGGGCGTAGATGGCGAATAAGGCTTGATGCCCCTCGTCGTTGATGGAAGAAGGGTCGTCTAAGTTGAGTGAAAGGGCGATGGACAACGCCGAAGCCGTGTCGAGTCGAGCTTGACGGCCGTTGCCCCGAACCAGAGCGTCCGTGGCGAGGATAATGAGCGTCTGTACCCCTGCCTTGCTGAACCTCTCCGCCTCTCCGACATGGAGAAGTTCTTCACGAGCTCGAGCGATCCAATCCTTCCCTCCATCAATGGTCGAAGCGCCGACGAGAGGGTGAGTCGAAAAACCCGCCGCCGAGCCTGCCATCGCGTATAGCAGGGCTCTGCTGGTCGTATCCACCACTCGAGAAGAGGTGAAGAGAGGGAGACCGGTGAGGGGGTTGATATATTGATGGTGAATTTCCAGGAGGTGTTGGACGAGAGGGTAAGAGAGCTCGGCGAGAGGAGAGTCAGGAGCTGGCGGCGGTTGAGGGAGGAAAGGAAGCGGTGCCGGTGCTGGTGCCGGTGCTGGTGCTGGTGCTGGTGGTACTGGAGCCGGGAGAGGAAGAAGCTCTTGACCGGCTACTTCGACAATAGCTACAGCTTCGGCCTGCATCTGGCCAGGGGAAGGCGGCGGCGGAGGGACCCGAGGTCTTCGTTTCTTGTACACGGCGCCCTTTTTCGGTCCACGCTTTTGTGGCGTGGTGAAGGTACATTCGTGCGCTACATTCTTGGTCTGGCAGAAGCTGGATCGGGGCAGAGAGACGAGGAAGCGGGTCAACATCGTCGCGCTAATCTGCTGTAGGACGGCAGGGAGAGAGGGAGTTGAAGAGAGCGAGCGGACGCACCTGCAAGGCTGTATACCATCACATCGCCGTTTCCTGAGCTGGCAAAGAGTACAAGCTGCAGAGGCTTTCCGGAGAGGCTCCTTTGGGCCTTCGTCGGCGTCGGCGGGAGGTTGCATCTTAGTAGGAGAGAGCGAGGCAGCAGCGCAGGGAAGCTGTGACAGATCGAGTCGGTGCAGACGAAGCGAAACTGATGAGATGCAGAATCCAAGGCGAACGGACGGAGACGAAGGGCGCGCGGCTCCCCGCCAACCTCTTGCACTCCCGCCTCAACCTTCGTCTGCACCTCACCTCGCTCGGAGTTGTTCTGCACCTCATCAGCTCTCGTCCCTCTCTCCGCGCTACTCGATTCGTCTTGCTCCGAGCTTCCTTCGAGCCCTCGTCGCCAGGAGCAGCCGCCAGCCGCCAGGCTCGTCGACAAGGAAGGGGGCAAGATGGTTTTGATCGACGGGATCAAGTACAGCTGCCAGACCTGCATCACTGGACATCGCACGACGAAGTGTACTCATACAGACCGGCCTCTCGTCGAGATCAAGAGTGTGTTTGGCCGTCTCTCTCTTGAGCCTCGCGGGCTGAGCTGACAGCCCGTCACGTACATAGAGAAGGGGCGTCCCGTGTCGCAATGCCCTGACTGTAGGGAGATGCGCAAGACTAAGTCGATCCACGGCCGCTGTGACTGTGCAGCAAGGAAGCAGCAGGGTGCGTTCCTCTCGTCGCGCTTGGAGATTAGATCTGATCGCTAACAGCCTCGGATCACATTCAACAGTCAAAGCGCCGGCGAAGGTCTTGCAGAACGGCATCGTCGACCTAGTCAAAGTTCGTTCTCCGTCGCCCGAGCTGGAGCCGGGAGCGGCGCCGAAGGGATTGAGAGGTTCGTTCTCGCGGTTCACTCTCGGCAATCAACCCTCGGAGTTGAACTGACTCTTCGCCATCGGTTGCCTTCTACCAGTCTCCCAACTCCTCAACCCCTGCAACTGCCTCAACGGCGGTAAATGCCGTTGCTCGGGTTCCGTCTCGCCCTCCGCCTCGCCTTCCCCTTCCCTCCCCGACGGGGCGGCCATTCCCGTCAAATCTTGCTGCTCAACCAAGGAGATATCGGCCCTTCTTCCTATCCCCGCCATCGCACCATCGGCGCCAATCGCTGCCTACCGCTCGGCCGCCGAGCCCACGCCCACCGCCGTCGCCGCCAAGCCCTCCTCCTGCTGCAGCAGCAAGACCAAAGCTCCATCCACGCCGACTCCCATCATCACCATCTCCCCTCCGCTGGCCCCCTCCTCGGCTGGCGGCTGCTGCTCCTCGAAGCCCAAGCCCACCTCGACCTCGCCTTCCCTCAAATCTACGCCCTCCCTCTCAACCCTCTTCCTCCCCCAGACGCATGGCACAGCCTCTTGCTTCTGCGGTGACACTTGCGCCTGTGTCGGGTGCCCCACGCACGATCCTGCGGGAACGAAGAAGGCCTCGCTCTCGACCGCCTCGGCCGCCGTTGCTTGCGGCTGTGGTATTGGGGAGGAGAAGATGGATAGGGAGGGAGGAGCAGCGGCAAAACCTTGCTGTGGTGGCGCTGTTGGACAGTTGGGGTTGGCGCAGATGGCGGGAATGGAGCAGTTGGAGAGGGTGAGGAAAGGGGCGGAGAAGGAGGGGGAGAGGGTCAGGTTGCCTCCGATGCTTTGGGATGGACTCGGAGGAGTGGGGAAGAAGAGTGATGAGCAGGAGGGTGGGGTGAGAATGGGAAGATTGCCGAGTATTTCTTGGAGGGAGGGATGGGGTGGAGTAGGATCGGGCGCCGAGAAGGGGGCGGCGGAGAAGGATAGGGAGAAGGACGAAGTCGCCGAACAAACGATCGACGAGCAGACTGTGAGTCCTGTTCCGCCTTCGTACACTCCATCCGCACCCCAACTTGATCCGTCTTTTCGAATTCTCGCTGACCTTCCTCTCCGTCCCTCTGCTCTCCTGCCTGCCCACAGACCCTCAATATCGAATCACCTCTCATCAACAACATTCACCCCCTCCCTCCCCTCATTTCTCATCCGACTCCGAGGCGAGGCAAGAACAAGCGCCGGCATCCTCCCTCGCCCCCTCCCCCTCCCCTGCGCAACACACGCTCTCGCACCGCCGCTCCTCCCGCGACTACTCCCGTCGGGCCCAGTCGCCCTGCCTCCCCTTCGGCCTACGAGCTTCCCCTTTTTCCCCCGACCTCCGCCTGCGATCCTCTCGCTCTCGCTACCGCCCATCAATCGCTCGAGAAGCAGCCTGCGCCGATGCAACTCGACGCCGAGGAGGAGATCCGTGACGCTTCAGAGGCTGCTATGAGCGTCAAGGATGCGAGTGGGTGCGGATCCGGCTGCGGGTGCGCCGAGGAGGTGGGAGTTGCCGAGACCGGAGACGTCGACGTTGACGTGGAGCAGGAAGGTGGAGGTGGGCTAGCGGAGTTCGTGCCATCCTCGGACGGCTTCATTGCACTCCAGCAACAACTCCAGGCTCAAGCGTCGATGATCCAGCAGCCCTTCGCTCTCGACTTCACCGAGCTCGATCCTCTCGCCAACCTCCCTCCCGTTCCCGATCTCTCCAGCTTCGGCTTCGACTTCGACTTCCTCCAACAACCGCTTCAGTACGTCTCGCCCACTCCCATCGCCTCTCAAGCGTTTATTCCCCCTCCACCTCCCGCTGGCCAACCTCCAACGACCGGCGGCTGCTGCAGTGCTCGTTCCTCTCGCCTCCCTCCCACTCCGACTCCCGCTCCCGTCGTAGAGGACGGCAATGTCGACCTCGACCTCCTCCGAGCGGAGGATATCGAATCGTACGATTTCGGCGGTGGAGGCGGAGCAGTCTGGCCGACCAGCTTGGGCGCGCAAGTGTTCGGAGCGGGGCAGGAGCATGGTGGTGGTGGTCAGGGAGGGCAGCTGGATGAGTGGGAGGAGGATGCGAGAGTAAGAGCCGAGCTGATCGCGGCGGGCTTCTGCTAGGGGAGAAAGAAGGAAAGATCGCAGTGGACGCTCGCTTTGGCTGCTTGAGAACGGGGGGATGAAATGACGAGGCTCCGTTTGTTCCAACTCCGTCGAGGAGAGACAACGAGCGAGAAGGAGAAGGAGAAGGTGAAGGAGATGGAGATGGAGAGCAATATTGAGAAGTTCTGCAGCGAGTGCGAGATGGCGACGAAACGCTTTTGAGCTGCTTGGTCACCCTGAGATGGAACACCCGGCTGCACAGCGAAGCGAGATCTGCTACGGGGAGCAACGCCAAAGCCTTCGCCGAGCCTTTCCATCCATCGCGCTCAGCTTTCGCAGCGCTCTCGCTGGGGTCAAAATAGAAAAATAAAAGCTGACATCTGTGTTCCATCATCTGCTCATCCTCTACAGATGGCAGCACGGCTTGACGGGAGCCTCGGAATCGGGAAAGGCGTAGCGCGACTGGTTGGCGTGCCGTGTGGAAGGGGGAACGTCCAAGGCAGGGTTCTGCTCGAAGAAGCCGACCGGTTTGAAGGACATGCGGAAGTGCTCGGAGGGCATGACGGGCCTGTTGGGGAACAGAGAGGTCAGCGACTGCTCGGCGATGAGGCAGAGACAAGGAGGCGAGCGTCAGACTCACCAATCCTCACTTCTCGTAGCGTGAGTGAAGCCGAGCGTAAACCAGACGACGCTGTCATTCTCCAACGGCCTTCCCCTCTCGGCCCAAGTCCTGCATCCTCCCCTTCCTCCGCGACTCTGCCAGAGGTGCTCGCCCGAGCCCCACAGCTCCGAATCCGAGTATTTGGTGACGTGCACGTGGTTGTTGACGAACTCGCCGCGAATATTGTGCATTGAGGTAGGATCGGCGAGGCCAAGCTGGGTCGGGGGAGCTGTACGAATCAAGGAGCGGTCAGCGAAAGGACGGAAAAAGGGGGAGGAGAGTGTACAAACCCATGATCTTGAAGCCGACGGGCTTGCCGGAAAAGCGGTTGCGCTTATTGGGGTTGACCATCTTGACGACTTTGTGGTCGAAGAGGGGCGATTAAGTCAGCTACTTTTCTGGCGCTCGAACCTCGAGCGGCTCGGCGACTCACCTCGATTTGTAGTCCAGTCGAGATTGAAGGCCGATTCTTTCTCCACAGTAGTCGACTTGACCTCGAATCCGACACCGTGAGGATTCCGCTCGTCGCGCTTCATGGCGAAGACGTCGTCGTAGACGACCGAGTTGTCTCGGTAGCCGTCGATGGCTGGATCGATACGCAGGTTGAACAGGTGCTGTAGAGGAGGCACGGTCAGTATCGAAGCGATGAAATCAAGTCGAGTAGATGACTCACCTGATGATGAGGAGCGAAAACGCCATCCGCCACCACCGTGCCAAAGGCCGTCTTGGAAAAGTCGGCGGTCGAGTCGGCGGGGGTGACCGACAAGATGCCCGTAGCCCTGATCTCGTAGTGAAGCGTAGCAGCCGTGTCAAAGACGAAGTAGAGAGCGTATCTGCGATCGAGAAAGAGCGTTAGTACTTGAGAGATGAGGCTGATTGGCGAGACTCACTCGTAGTTTCCCACGGTCACGATGAGCTGGAAGACGAGCTCGCGAGCACGAGTAACGTCAGCTTTACCGGTCCTAATGTTGGTGTGCTTCCAGCCCAAACCGGCGTCCTTTTTGAGATGATAAGGTCAGCGCCGTAGGAGAAAGATCGCATCGCCGAGCTCCCTCATCGCCTAGCTCCCTCACCACCGCGCTCCGACTTACCTGCTCGTGGAGACAGATGGCATGAGGAATCTTGACTGGTCGTCCATCAGGGGAGGTACCCATTCCATCAAAGTCTGCCATCGAGCAAAACGTCAGGTCGAGCAGAATCGCAGGGGAAGGAAGCGAAAGGACGGACAGTGAATTGTACCAAGGCAATCACAGCCCAGCTGAAGGTTGTTGGCCGTTTGTCCAGCTCCACACTCGCCTGTATGTTGTAGGTAGCTTGAGTTAGCGTGTCTGAATCGGCGCCGAAATTCTGAGGGGAGACGACTTACCGAGGTCAAAAGCGCTCTTGCGATGAACGGGAGCACGAGGATCTCCGTATGGGACGCACATCTCGGAGAGTGCGAGGCGGTAGAAGATGGGACGGCCGTCGTACTTGACATTCCGAAGGATCATCCCCTCGCGAACATCGAAACATACGCGGAACTCCCACTTCTGCCACTTGACAGTCTCGCCGTCGTCTCCAATGGTGAAAGATACACCTTCGGGTTGCCTATAGTAGCGTACAAGAGAGGTAGTCAGCCTCAAAGCAAATGGGATCATCAAAGCCGAGCCGAGGGGGCGGAAGCTACTCACGAGATGTGCAAGGGCTTGAGATCCCGCCGAACACCTCCAGGAATCAGATCCGGGGCGTACTCGCAGTCGGGGTTGGGGCGGAAGCGAGCGTTGGGATCGGTGCTGACTTCGATTCCTCCGTCGACGGGCATGCGGTCAATCCGAACGACCTCCATTGTAGCGATATCGACGACACAGGAGAAGTCAATCGGGTGACTGTAAAAGTTGCTACTGGGGTGGTCTTTGTGGTGGGCGTAATTGAGGAAGAACCAGACCTGGGAGAGGCGAGTGGGCGTCGGAGTGTCGTCGGAGCCATACGGCCAGGGCTCAGGGATGACCTCGCATCCTTCAGGAAGCTGAAGACGCTCAAGTTCGGCCTGGACAAGTGGCGAGGCGAGAGCCTTGCTGTAGAGAGCCAGAGGTCAGCGATAGGTCGCGAAAGCAGCGCCGAAAAAGCTCGGCAGCTCTCGGTTCGAGAGCTTGAGCCGCAGGACTGCCCTCTCAGCTTCGAGAGAACATCAAACTACTCACGCGCCAATCTCGAGAACCTCCTCGTCGTCTCCGGGGCCGTGCTCTCCGGGAAGGATGCGCTGGCCGAGCATGGTCGCCCTGCTGATGTCGACGAGAGCCTCGATGAAGTCCTGCTCGCCTTGGAAGTAGAAGAGAGCCTGTAGAAGATCATGTTGAGCCTCGCACTGAGCTCAGAAATGACTGAACCGACTCACTTGACCGCGACGAGTGGGAGCGGGAGGAAGGGGAGCTCCCGAAAGCTCGGCCTCGAGATATGGCACTACCTCGGCCTTGGGAGGCTCGACCAAGAGAAGACGCCGGAAGAGACACGTTTTGGAGGCGTTGTAGGACTTGACGACCTTTGAGATGGTCGTGAGCTCGACGGGTGTGAGGGCGGCCAGAGGGTGAAGGGGCACCGCCTTGGCAGTGGCTCGACTGGGAGTGGTGTAGGTATTGGAAGGGTCAATGGAGGACAGATGAGACATGGTGCTGTAGGTGAGTGAGAATGAGGAGAAAGAGAGAGAGCGGGAGAGCAAGAGAGCAGCTCACATCTTAGCGGCTCGAGCGGTCCAAGCGGCTCAACCTCAACCTGCGCCAGACGGAAAAGCTTGAGGAGAGTAGCTCCACTGCTTGATAGCTGGCAGCCCCGCATTTAGCATCAGACGGCCCGTTTGGTGCTTATTCTGCGTGCACCTGATTCCACTCATTTCAATCTTGTGGTGAGCAAAGGGAAAACCCTTGAATCCCCCGCCTCTCGCCTCTTTCCTTCCTTATCTACCCCTTCTCAGCACTTCCCCCTTCCTCCCTTGCCATGTCCACCGAGTCCTCAGGCCGCTCTCAATCCAGGGATAGCAAGCTTGGCGAGCCCGTAGGGGCAAATCTGAAGGACATGTCCCAAGCCGGAGTCGTCGAAGCCACCAAGCCGCCGGCAGACCGTGAGGAGCAGGTCAAGCGAGGCTTGCAGGACCGCCATGTTCTTATGAGTGAGTGCCACGAAAGCATTCTCTCTCATCTATAGCCTCGTAGAGCACCGTACTGACTCTTCCCGTTGCTCCCTCCTTCCCCCCTGCTCCTTTTCTTCCGCCCTTCTCCGTCCGCTCCTTCCCTGCCACAAACTCGGTTCTGTACTTGATAATCGGTACACAGTTGCTGTAGGGGGCATCATTGGCTCAGGTTTCTTTGTAGGAACCGGCGGAGCGCTCAACACCGGTGGACCCATCGGCCTTCTTCTCGGTTACTCGGCGATGGGACTTGTCACTTACTCAGTGATCACCGCTGTGGGCGAGATCGCCGCCCTCTTCCCCCTCTCTGGAGGATTCGTATACCACGCCAGTCGCTTCTTCGACCCAGCCCTTGGCTTCGCGGTCGGCTGGAACTACTGGGGCGGACTCGCCATCACCGTCCCCGCCGAGCTCGTTGCAGGCGCTCTCGTCATCAGCTACTGGGACACGACCACCAACGTCGCCGTATGGATCTCCATCTTCCTCTTTGCCATCACTGCCGTCAACTTTTGTCCTGTGCGAGTGTATGGAGAGCAGGTGAGTCGTCTTGCCCATCCGAAGTTGAACGGGCGCTGACTTTCTTGTCTTGCGCAGGAGTTCTGGTGAGCTACTGGGACACTACATGTTGCCAGCAAGCCCAGCAACACCCCAATGATTTCTCGACCCTTCTTCAGGATGGCTTCGCTCAAGGTTCTCTCCGTCGTTGGCCTGCTCCTCGCCGGCATCGTCATCGACCTCGGCGGCACACCTACCAAAGATCGACTCGGCTTCCGTTACTGGCTAGATCCCGGTCCTTTTGCGCAACTCGATGATAGTAGGTAGACCCTCGCTGCCTCTCTCGACCTTGCTCGTCCTTCGCCGAGAAGCCTCGCTGACCGACACGCCGTTGCCACAGTCCCTGGAGCTACTGGACGCTTCCTCGCGTTCTGGTCGACCTTTCTCAACTCTGCATTCTCATATGGTGGCGTAGAAGTGATCGCCCTCTCCGCCGCCGAGTCGAGCAACCCTCACAAGACCATCCCTCGAGCCATTCGGACGGTCTTTGTACGTCTCTTTGCTCGGTCGACTACACCTAGATAACATCAGACTATAGTATAGCACTTCACTGACCTCGCCTCCCTCTCTCGTAGTGGCGAATCCTCGTCTTTTACGTCGGAGGATGTTTCGTGATCGGCCTCACCGTCCCCTACACCAACCCCAACCTGCTCTCGGAGGAGGAGAGTGCTGTAGCATCTCCCTTCGTCATCGCACTCGAGCTCGCCGGTGTCAAGTCTCTCGCCTCGGTCATCAACGCCGTCATCCTCCTCAGCACCTATTCCGCCTCGACCAGTTACCTCTACGCTGCCAGCCGAACCATCGTAGGTTGCGACGTCACTTTGATGAATGATTTCGCAACTGAGCTGACCCTTTCCTCATCCAGTACGGACTCGCCGTCGACCGCCAAGCGCCTCAGGTTCTCGCCCGAGTCGACAAGCGAGGAGTTCCCTACGTCGCAGTCGCCTTCACCGCACTCTTCGGCTGCCTCGCATACATGAACTTGTCAAACAGCGGAGCCACCGTTTTCAACTGTGAGCTTTCTCCCCGAACTCTCCCGCGCCGAAGCCTATGGCTGACTCCCCTCGCAACCAGGGCTCTACACCCTCTCGGCCATCTCTTGCATCATCGCATGGATCTCCATCCTCATAACATATCTTCGCTTCCGCGCTGGCTACCTTCATCAAGGAATCGACCTTTCTCTCTTCCCCTGTGAGTTTCGGCGCCACTCGCTCGCTTCGGTTCGGCTCGCTAACTCTTCGCTTCTTCTCAGACCGCGCGCCTCTCCAGCCATATCTTTCCTACTTCGGCCTCGTTATGCTTATTCTTATCACCTTCTTCAATGGTATGTCATGCTTTCCCTTCGCCCTTTCGTCGCTCTCGCTGCTCGGCGCCTTGCCTTGGCACTCGCTGACCTCTGTTCCCGTCTCGCAGGGTTCGAGATCTTCCTCGCCGGAAACCAGCCCTTCAACGCCTCCAGCTTTGTCGCCTCCTACATCCTCATTCCCCTCTACTTTGGCGCCTACTTTGGATGGAAGCTCTTCAAAAGGACGTCGATCGTCTCGTGCGTCTCTTTCCGCTCTGCTCACATGACAGAAGGGCTGAAAGATTTTTTTGGATCCCACAGTCTTGACCAGATGGACTTCTCCGGCATGCGAGAGCGATGGCAGAGTTCGGACATCGAGCGGAGCGTCGACGCCGTCAAGAAGCCGTTGGGCAAGAGGGTACAGGGTTGGGTCAAAGCTGCATGGGAATGACAGTTGTTTTATGTTGCTGTACATCTTCACCCGTTTGCGCGAGCTGCCCATCGTTCTTCTTCGCTCGCTGAGCAGTCTCTTCAACTCGCCGAACTGAAAGCGCCGAAGCTCGCCCGAGCTCAAGCCTTGCTAGCCGAAAGAGACTCTGAGTCGTCAAGTTGTCATGCAGCCTTGCAGTCGAGAGCAGTCCATTGGAGAGCAGCGGTCGGACGTTCGCCGACGGAAGCGACGCGACCGATTCTTGTCCATGCAATGCTCTCTCGCCGATACTTTGCGCTTGGGTCAGAGCCGGACAAGAGTTCGCTGAAGCGGGTCGCATTCAACGAGCCTGCACAGCAGCAGGCCCCGCCTATTGTTCGCCACGACCTAAGAGAGCCGAGGAGCGAGTGCCGATACTCGACTCAGTCCTACAGCTCAATCCAAGCAGCGAGGCGCCAGCCTTCAGATGCTCAAACTTGAGCTGTTGATCTCTCCATCTGCACCTCACAACTCAAGACCAAGCCACAAGAACGCCTCGTCTCATTCCGCTTCGCTTCCTCACTTTACCCTCCGCTCTCGTCCGCTACCGCTTCGTCAGACCACCAATCTCATTCCGCGCTACCACTCCTCCCCACTATCATCGCTATCCCCTCCCCAGCCCCTCTGCCCTCCTCCTCCGCCCTCTCCATCGCCCGAGAAATCAGACTCTTGATCCTCGCCGTCGGGGTAGTCGTTGCGGTAGTCGTTCTCCTCTGCTCGTGGTGAAGGAGCGGAGATGGTGGAAGTGGGTTTTAGCGGAAGTGGGGTGGGCGAGAGAGAGAAGTGAACGGAGGTTGCAGGGATAGGCGAGGGAAGGAAGGAGAAAGGGGAACGGGAGGAAGTGACGATGCGGACGGACGAGGAAGGGAAAAGATCAGCGCTCATCCTCTATCCACGCACTTGACTCCGAGTCTGAACGCTCCAGCACGACACAGACGCCTCCATCCTCGAGCGAGCTGCTCTCTCTCTCATCTCAAGCCGAGCCTCTCCCCCCTCCACGCTTCCTCCATCACGAAGCAGCACCCAGAGAACGCGAACGCACCATTACTATCCTGATCATCCTCATCTTCCTCCTCGTCACTCTGTTCTCCTCCGTCGGCGAGGATCTCGTCGTCTTCGAGCCCGGCGCTGTGGGGCAAAAAGGCGAGCAAGCAGTCGTTGAGGGATGGGATGGGAGGCAGAAGGAAGGGGTGTATGTAGAGAGGTGTCGATCATGGTGAAAGGAGAGTGTGAGATAGAGATGGAAGCGAGAGATTGAGAGAGAGGACCGAGAGTCAGCCATCGTTTTCGCGCCTCCAGTCCCGTCTTCTCTCCTTCCGCTCAACAAACGATCTCAAGAGAGACCACAGCAACTCACAGCTCTCCTATCCTCTTCAGCCCCTCCAACCCCGCCACGTCCATCCCTCCCCCGGCCGCTCCTCCTCCCAGCGCCCCTCCCGCCAGAGCAGCAATCGCCGGTTCCCTCAAATCGCGGTAGTAGACGTCGTAGACATATTCGCCTTCCTCTTCCTCTTCTGTTGCTGGTGGAGGAGGAGGAGGAGGAGTGGGGGCGGAAGGTGATGGTGAGGGAGCCGAGGAGGCGGCGGAGGGGCTGGGGTTGTCTTGCACTTTGATGGGTGTGAGAGGGAAGGTGACGTATATGTGAAAGTGCAGCGTCGGTTCGAGGATGAGGTCGTGGCCGAGGACAGAGCGAGAGAGGAAAGGGTCAAGGCGAAGTCAGCGCCGAGTCCTCATTGCTGGGGCTCGATCTCGAAGCGAGATACAGGGACTCACGCGTCAGGTACTCCTCCAACATTGTAGCAAACTGACTTGTCATCTCTGCATCCTCGTCAACGTTCTTATCCGAGGGGAGCCTGCTCGGTTCGGCGAAGTCGAGAGGTTAGCTCTTCTTCGCAGTGTGCTCCCGACTCGAGGGGGTACACTCGCGAGCGAAAGGAATAACGCACAGGTGAGCGTGTCTTGGAGTGAACGATTCTTCCTCCACGGCGTCGTAGATGCGCATTTGGTCCGCTTGCGCTGCTGCTGCTGCTTGGGCGGCGAGGTCGGCGGAGGACCTATGGGCAGGCAGGGAGTGAAGGTGGATTGGGAGTAGGTGGTAAGAGGAGAGAAAGATTAGTGGGAGTAATTGGACGGGGAAAGCCAAGCTCGGCGCAGCAGGCGAGGGTAGGGGAGGGGCCGTGAAAGACGGCGAAAGGCGAGAAGAGAGGATGAAGGGCACACGAGGGAGATGGAAATCAAGTCCGAACCGCCAACGACTCACATGACGACTGGCGGCCTTGCTCCACCCCTCGCTCCCTCGCTAAGATCTACCTTCTTCGCTCCCTGCTCCGCTGCACCCCATCCCGCTCCAAGACCCTGCGCCGTACTCCGCTGCCGCTCAATGATTCGATACCTCGCCCTCTTGCCCTCCTCATGAAAGCCCTGCACCCTCTGCTGCTTGCGAAGCTGGGGGCTCTCCGCTCCTGAGCCTGCTGCTGATCCTGGACGACGAAGGGAAGCTGCAGAGGATGGCCCTTTGCGGGTGGAGGGAGAGGAGGGTGCAGAAGAAGGTGCCGAGTTGGAGCGAGGCGCTGTAGGATGCTGCAAGAAGGCCGAGATGCGATCTTTGAGCTGGCGCGTTTGTGTAGCCGAGTCGAAGGACGAGACGGGGACGGTAGCGGCGAAATGGAAGATGCCTCGGGGTCCATTGGAGTTGGGTAAAGAAGTTGTAGGGGTTGCTGAGAGTGAATTGGCTGCAGCGGCTGGACCGACTTGACGGCGGCGCTTGTTGGACGAAGGCGAGTGAGCGTCGATTAAGAGGGCGTCCAAGGGGGATTGACTACTTGTAAGCTTGCGCTTGATCCTTAATATCGAATATAAAGGACTAGTAGAGTCCATTTTAGTAAATTGAGGGAGTGGTAAGAGCCAGAACTGTAATCTGGGCGCCGTTTCGCGCTCAAGCCCTCTCTCTCCCTTCGACTTTGTCGCTCTCGCTCGTCTCGGCTGCTTCTTTCGGGCTACAGCTCGACCTGCAAGGCTGCAGGAAAATGGCTCAGTTGGTCACGGCCCGTAATGGCCTACAGGCGCACCCCTTGGACGGCCACTCGGACGATGACCTCGACTTGTTGCACGAAACACTCGACTCGAATTCGTCGCGCAACTCGCATTCGCTGGCAGAAGATCATTTGGAGGATATTCTATCGTATGTTCTGCTCTCGCGCTTCCTCCTAGCTGGTGTACTACACCCCCCGAGCCCGGCAAGATGCATCAACACGCGTTTCTCCCGCCCGTCCCGTTCGCTCTCGCGCTAATCATTCTCTGTATCAACGTACAGCCTTCCTCTAGCGCAAGAGCTACACTCTCGTCGCTCGCTTGCCAAGCTCTCACACGCCTCTTCACTCTCCTCTCTTTCAAACCATGAACCGCTGCCTCGCGCCCCACCTCCGCCTTCCTCTTCTTCGCCCGTTCGTCGGCCACCGAGATCAAGGAGCGGCAGCCCCGAACTCTCCAATCGACCAAGACCTCCACCAGGACCTACCAAGCTCCCTCTCAGTCGAGCGAGGAGTAGGAGTAGAGGAGCTAGCGAGCATCTCGGCGCTGGGCAACGGGAGCGCGGAGCAGGAGGAGCAGGGTCAGCGGCGGCGGCGGAGGGCTGGGAAACACTGCAGGTCGGTAGTACATCACCCTCGCCATCGCCTTCAATGGTCAGAGCTCGACCGATCAAAGCTGCTGCCCCCGCCGGAGGAGCCAGCTCGGCGGGCATGCAACGCTCTCGGACCGCTGGTTCCCTCCCTTCGACCAACTCCTCCCAGCCTCTCTCCTTCGGTTTTTGCTTTGGCGAGACTGT
>MWVB01000073.1:78273-110792 GCA_003054985.1 Leucosporidium scottii
ATTTTTTTGGCCTCAGCAGGTCTCAGTACCTGTACCTGTTACCTGTCTGGCAGGTACCTGCCGCGCGGCCGGTACTTTTGACAGGTACCTGCCAAAATGAAGGCCCTGCTTGCTCAGCTCAGCCTACTGTAGTCCTATCATCCTACAAAAAGGCCTGAAGCTGTACAAATCTACACTTGCAATAAAGCTGGTTTGCTACAGGCTGTACTAAGCTACAGTGGTTTGACTCAACCTCATCTTGCAGCTGGCAGGTACCTGTCTGTTCAAAACCAAGGCCGGCCAGCCTTTTCCAAAATGAGCTGTAGGTCACTAGAGTGCTCCAAACTTTGTCAAACCATATCTACAGCTATATAGATCAGCATAGATGACTAGCTGTACCTCTAGGTGCACCACAGGAGCTGGTACAGATGTATACTGAGGTGATTTTTGCAAAAAGTCAAGACCTGTTACCGGTCAAAAGTACCTGCCAGGCAGGTACCTGTCTAGCCGGCAGGTACCGCCGGGCGGTCAACAGGTACCTGCGGCGGGTACCGCCTAATCAAGCTCTAGGTACACCGCCGGAGGGCTGCTCCCCAGAGGCGTTCCCTTTGCTCACGGACGGCGCAAGTATCTTTCCAGGGACAAGGGAGAGGAGGGCAGTGCTTTTCTGACGTCTACTTTCTCACTGACCTGCTCCATAACAACGCCGAGAATGGCTGTTTGGCGAGCCACGGGGCGCTGACACTTGATTGCATCTGCTTGCTGCCCTCAGCTTGCAACGGCTTGACAAATCTTTTGCCTTCCTTGAGACTAACAGGCTGGTCAGACTTGCCTTCAACACCCGGCGGCCTCCTCTTGCATCTCTTTCTGATCTCAAGCCTCGGTGAGTTCGAGTTCCCTTCTCTTCCTCTGTTGGAAGTGACGAGGACGGACGCAACAACGATTACAAGCTTGATCTTCTTCCTCTTCCACATGTTTGGTGGGCTCTTGGTAGCGTGGGGCATTCCTGCAGCGGAGTCAAGGGAAGGGAGGGACTGGATTTGGAGAGCGCCGAGAATGAAAGGTGAGGCGCTTGTAGGTGCTGATGTAGGCTAGTCAATGCACTGTAACCACGTTGCAACTAATCTCTTCTCTCAGGGAGACGACCTGTACAATTGTGAGCGCTGTAGTGCATTTCAACGGATTTCTAGCGGCGGCGGGTTTGGCTGCAGGATCTCTCAAAACTGTCTTGGGACCATTAGCGGGCTCTCTGGGGAGAGCTCTCCTAGGGATATCTGGAGAGCCGTGCAAAAGCACCCTGGGAGCATGAGCTAGCTATACTCGAGGAGCTCCCGGGCAGGCATCTCCAGGATCTCCTGCCCCTCCGGCGGTGTAGTGAAAGCCAACGTGGGGCTGTGATCCAGCCTGGGATTCCACTCCGGATTACGTAGATGATCTGGGGAGGATCTGGGCTTGGGAGACGTATTGGATCAAGGATCCTCTTCAAGCTGAGCTTGAGTTGGATTGCAATTTGGGAAGCTTCAAATGCTCTACAGGGAAGCAGAGGTGTTCTAGTACACTCTTGTATGGCAGTAAACCTTCACAATCCGCCTACAAGCCTCCCCAATCCCCGGATTGGACTGTGGATCATCAAATTCTTGGACAGACCCGCGGATATCTGGGGAGCCGGGGCTGGATCCAATCTGCATTGGCTTTCACTAAGAATGAGCTCAACGGGTGTGAGGGCGGCCAAAGGGTGAAGGGGCACCATCTTGGAAGTGGCTCAACTGGGAGTAGTGTAGGTATCGGAAGGGTCAATGGAGGAGAGATGTGACATGGTGCTGTAGGTGAGTGAGAATGAGGAGAAAGAGAGAGAGAGCAGGAGAGCAAGAGAGCAGCTCACATCTTAGCGCCTTGAGCGGTCCAAGCGGCTCAACCTAAACCTGCTCCAGACGGAAAAGCTTGAGGAGAGTAGCTCCACTGCTTGATAGCTGGCAGCCCCACCTTTAGCATCAGACGGCCCATTTGGTGCTTATTCTGCGTGCACCTGATTCCACTCATTTTAATCATGCCATGAGCAAAAGGAAAACCCTTGAATCCCCCGCCTCTTGCCTCTTTCCTTCCTTATCTACCCCTTCTCAGTGCTTCCCCCTTCCTCCCTTGCCATGCTTAGAAGAATGAGCGGAACTCTCGCACGACGGTGCTGTTGCTTGCCTTCCTCGTCTTGCTGAGCTTGCCGTCGGTGTGAGTGACGTACTGGGAGCGAAAATGCTGTGAAGGCAAAAAGAGGTGCATCCACACTCAGCAACGTCTCTGCTGCAGAGGCTGTAGCAGAGGGGTGGGGGCTTCTTGCCAGCGGTCGACTTGTCCGCAAAGGTCTTGATGTGGCTGAGGACGGTGGAGACGAACTCGTTCCTCGTCCAGTGCTTGTTGGTGAAGTCAAACGAGCTTCAACCGGCAGTGGGCTCCTTGAGCTCCATCTGCCAGTCTGTCGCAACGAGGCAAAGGAGAAGTGCAAGAGCTTGATGGTTGAGCCATGCCTCGAAGCGAAGGGTGACGTCCCGAACCACCTTGCCTCAATCGGCTGGCAATTGCTCCTTTGACCGTTCCCTCACCGCCGCGACGTACGCTGACTCAACACCGTTGCTGGGAGAGCAGGCGGTGGGGAAAGGGATACGGCCAAGGCGAAGCGTGGTGAGGTTGGTACGAAGGGCAGCGGGGAGGTGGTTGAGGAGTGAGGGTGTGGTGTGGAGACGGTTGGCCGCCTCGATGGTTGTCCAGCCTGGAGGGAGTTGAGCGAGCGCCTCGGGGAAGAGCTCAAGAAGCTCGTGGGCGTAGTAGACAAGGCGGATAACGGTTGCAGCCGTTGTTGCTTTGATGAAGTTGGTCGCAGCATGTCGCTTCCTTGCGGTGTGGTTTGTGTCGGACTCGTGTTGGACCTGCTGACCGAGAGGCGGCCGTCCAAGTGCTGCAGAGGGCGACTGACTGGCGGCGGTGGAGGAGGAGATGGAGGATAGAGTTTTGGAAGTTGAGGTGGAGGTGGAAGAGCAAATTGGGAGTGTGGATGTTGTGACGGAGGCGGGGGTGGAGTCGTTGGCGGTGGCAGTGACGGCTGCAAGCTGAGGGCACCAGTGGCCGGTTCCCCCACCTCCAAAGCTCTTGCTAGCGCAATGGAAGCAGGCAAAGAGGCCAAGGTAGGTGTGCCAGTCATTCCTCCAACGATCTGGGGAAGCAAGCTTGGTCAACATCTCCTCCAAAGTAGATGCTGGTCCAGAGCTTGCGGAGGCTCTTCCTTACACCTGCTCATACATCGATGTAGTGGTCAATGTTGCCTTGAGCGTTGAGGCCGTCGGTGGAGTTCCTACCCGTCGCTTGGGCCGAACGCTCGACATTGTGATGCTTGGGGAGGACGAGGAACCAGTCGGTGAAGGCGGGAGAGCCGGGGGGGGCAGGCTCAAGGGAAGGGGACGGAGGCAAGGCGTCCAGTGCGGCCGTGCTGCTGATCCTCTTGGTACTGCTGAATGAGGCGAGCAAGCTGTTTGGCGCGGAGAGGAGAATTGGGAGGTCCCTTGGCAGCGATACAGGTGGTGTTGTACCTGTTGAAGAGAAGGAGGAAGTCAGCACGGAAGGAGAAAAAACGGGTAATAAAAATCTGCTACTCACCTCCGCACCGTAGCAGACATCACATCCCCTCGGCGTTGAGCTCTTGCCGCTCGAACCGCTGCCTCAATCTCATCCTCACCCGCTGCTCTCCACTCCTCCTCCCCCGTCACATCCACTCGGTCCAAATTGTCCTGTCCATCGGCGGTGCCTGCCATGCCATATAAGCCTCCACGCCTCGCGCAAGTGCCCTCTCCTCACCCGCGAAGGCCTGCTCCCCGCGGAAGGCGTGCGAGAGGCGCAGGACCTCAGCGTGCTGCTCTCGAAGAGCGGGGCCAAGTCCAAGCTCTTCGCTCGCGTCCTCAACTGCTCGGCAATAAGCAATCATTCACCGCTCGTCGTGATTGGGGTCGAGCCTTGTTGTGATTCGATGCATGAGGACGGCCTTGAGATGGACGAGGAGGATGAGGCGCTGAAGGTGGAGAGAGAGAGGAGGGAAATATTTGACCAGTCCTGGGTCGCAGAGGAAGAGGATACATCTCCAGTGCCCGTCGGCAATCTTGGTGAGGAGGACGTCACCGATGATGATGATGTAGTCGGGGAGTGGAAGCTCGTGCCAGTTCCTCGAAGGCAGCTGGACCAGGACGAGGTGTAGGAGGTCATATTGGTGGTAAACAAGGACTTGGATCCAGACGTCGGGGTCAATGTCCGGTCGAAAGAGGCTCGACAGCAAAGTGGGCTCGGTGAAGAGGCGAGCCAGCTGTTGGTGAGGGCAAAGAAGATCTCAGTAAGTTGCTCCCTTCCACAGGCAAAGCAAGGCTCCCCTTTGACGAATGGACGAAGATGAAGGGAGAATCTTGAAGGAGAAGAAGCCCGAGGACGAGAATGATGCCGACGATCCAGATCTTGCGGTGGACGAGCGTGATGGCCCACCAGTTGACCTGCGCCCCGAAATGCTTTTTGATGAGCTCGAGATCCTCGGAAAAGGGGGCAAAAGGGTCGGCGAGGGCGAGAGGGAGATCCTGGGCGATGGAGAGGGAAGCCCGAATGAGAGAGGGCGAGAAACCGCTCGTGGGTGCCCAAAAGCGGATCTCCTCGTGGTAGAACTCCTCCTCGGGCACATCCTTGTGCACCGCCACCTGCTCGGCATGCCCAGTCCGAGAGAGCCGAACCGCGCAGAGGTCGCCAGCCTGGTCGATGCAGACTGGAGGCATCTCGGGCGCTGACTCGTCTTGCTCATGAAGGAAGCTGGCGGCCCTGCGCGTCCGCTGAACGATGGAGGTGTTGACTTCCTTCTCGAGAGAGGCGCGACCCTCGTCGGTGAGAAGGCCGTCCTTGCCGAGACAGTCGGGATGACGGTGGCTGGAGGAAGAGGAGGTGATGGAGGAAGAGGAGGTGCAGGAGGAAGAGGAGGTAGGGATGACGGGGAGGAAGTTGAGTAGGGAAGTCCTAGTGGGGCGAGGGTGAACGTCCGGCCGAGCAACATTGAGGTAAGGCGTGAGATCGGCGGAAAGGACCTTGGACCAAAGGGCGCCTCGGTGGGAACGAGAGATGCCCAAAGCCCGCCTCAAGCGCTATTGAGCAAGCACACCCCAAGCATGGAGATGAGGGGCAACTCCATCCCTTGCACCAAGCAACTGGCTGAGATGCCCGCGCGAAGGCTTGGCCTTGCATCCACCGTCCAGATCGGATCATTGCCTAGGTTGAGGTTGTAGCAGACGAGGTCGTCCAAAGTGCCGCACGAGGTAACGAACGCCTTGAGCATCGAGTAGACGTGCTCCCCTAAACCATCCGCCATACGGTTGAGCGCAGTGAGCTCCTCTCAACTGAGAATCCCTCCATAGCCCATGCCGATGATTCTGTCCGAGTTGTCCGTAGTAAGCTGCTTGACGGAAGTGAGGGTCAAGGAGAGAAGGGGGAGGTACATCCTCCTCCTCCTCCTCTGGTTGGGCCTTGTGCTTGTCGACACAAATGAAGAGGTTGCTGGTGGAAGGATCAAAGGAGTGCTGTTCGTGTGCTAGGCGAAGTAGCTCCCTCGTCACCATGGGTGAGCGCTCAAGTTAGCAAACCAGCTCAGGGTAAGCGCTGAGGGGGTCTTGGTCTTGGGCGAGGGCATCAAGGTTGAAGACGTGGGCGAGACGCTCGGTGATGGTGGGGGAAGGAGGGGGGTTGGTGACAGCGCCCGTCAAGGAGGGAGGAGGAGGAGAGGTGGCCACTTGCAGGCTGGAATAGGGCTGGCTGAGTTTCTGCTGTGCTCCGCGTGCAGGACACTTGGTTGGCAAGGCATGTGCTGTCCTTTTTGCCGGCTGCAAGCTTGTGGGCGGTCTATGAAGCTGGCGCTTAACACTCGGCCATCTGTCCCCTTTTTGAGATCTAGAGTTCACAAGTGACATACCAGAGCTCAGAGCTGGCCTTGCTGTTGCTTCTGGCAAAGCCAGCGGCTCTACGGCACCTTCAGCTTTGGCACAAGTGGCTCCCCGCAAGGTGACTGATTGCCCTGGGGGTGGTGGCCAGGTGGGCTCCTTGAGCTCCATGTGCCAGTCTGTCGCAACGAGGCAAAGGAGAGGTGCGAGAGCTTGATGGTTGAGCCATGCCTCGAAGCAAAGGGTGATGTCCCAAAGGCAAGGCGTCCAGTGTGGCCGTGCTGCTGATCCACTTGGTACTGCTGAATGAGGCAAGCGAGCTGTTTGGCGCGGAGAGGAGAATTGGGAGGTCCCTTGGCAGCGATGCAGGTGGTGTTGTACCTGTTGAAGAGAAGGAGGAAGTCAGCACGGAAGGAGAAAAAACGGATAAAAAAAATCTGCTACTCACCTCCGCACCGTAGCAGACATCACATCCCCTCGGCGTTGAGCTCTTGCCGCTCGAACCGCTGCCTCAATCTCATCCTCACCCGCTGCTCTCCACTCCTCCTCCCCCGTCACATCCACTCGGTCCAAATTGTCCTGTCCATCGGCGGTGCCTGCCATGCCATATAAGCCTCCACGCCTCGCGCAAGTGCCCTCTCCTCACCCGCGAAGGCCTGCTCCCCGCGGAAGGCGTGCGAGAGGCGCAGGACCTCAGCGTGCTGCTCTCGAAGAGCGGGGCCAAGTCCAAGCTCTTCGCTCGCGTCCTCAACTGCTCGGCAATAAGCAATCATTCACCGCTCGTCGTGATTGGGGTCGAGCCTTGTTGTGATTCGATGCATGAGGACGGCCTTGAGATGGACGAGGAGGATGAGGCGCTGAAGGTGGAGAGAGAGAGGAGGGAAATATTTGACCAGTCCTGGGTCGCAGAGGAAGAGGATACATCTCCAGTGCCCGTCGGCAATCTTGGTGAGGAGGACGTCACCGATGATGATGATGTAGTCGGGGAGTGGAAGCTCGTGCCAGTTCCTCGAAGGCAGCTGGACCAGGACGAGGTGTAGGAGGTCATATTGGTGGTAAACAAGGACTTGGATCCAGACGTCGGGGTCAATGTCCGGTCGAAAGAGGCTCGACAGCAAAGTGGGCTCGGTGAAGAGGCGAGCCAGCTGTTGGTGAGGGCAAAGAAGATCTCAGTAAGTTGCTCCCTTCCACAGGCAAAGCAAGGCTCCCCTTTGACGAATGGACGAAGATGAAGGGAGAATCTTGAAGGAGAAGAAGCCCGAGGACGAGAATGATGCCGACGATCCAGATCTTGCGGTGGACGAGCGTGATGGCCCACCAGTTGACCTGCGCCCCGAAATGCTTTTTGATGAGCTCGAGATCCTCGGAAAAGGGGGCAAAAGGGTCGGCGAGGGCGAGAGGGAGATCCTGGGCGATGGAGAGGGAAGCCCGAATGAGAGAGGGCGAGAAACCGCTCGTGGGTGCCCAAAAGCGGATCTCCTCGTGGTAGAACTCCTCCTCGGGCACATCCTTGTGCACCGCCACCTGCTCGGCATGCCCAGTCCGAGAGAGCCGAACCGCGCAGAGGTCGCCAGCCTGGTCGATGCAGACTGGAGGCATCTCGGGCGCTGACTCGTCTTGCTCATGAAGGAAGCTGGCGGCCCTGCGCGTCCGCTGAACGATGGAGGTGTTGACTTCCTTCTCGAGAGAGGCGCGACCCTCGTCGGTGAGAAGGCCGTCCTTGCCGAGACAGTCGGGATGACGGTGGCTGGAGGAAGAGGAGGTGATGGAGGAAGAGGAGGTGCAGGAGGAAGAGGAGGTAGGGATGACGGGGAGGAAGTTGAGTAGGGAAGTCCTAGTGGGGCGAGGGTGAACGTCCGGCCGAGCAACATTGAGGTAAGGCGTGAGATCGGCGGAAAGGACCTTGGACCAAAGGGCGCCTCGGTGGGAACGAGAGATGCCCAAAGCCCGCCTCAAGCGCTATTGAGCAAGCACACCCCAAGCATGGAGATGAGGGGCAACTCCATCCCTTGCACCAAGCAACTGGCTGAGATGCCCGCGCGAAGGCTTGGCCTTGCATCCACCGTCCAGATCGGATCATTGCCTAGGTTGAGGTTGTAGCAGACGAGGTCGTCCAAAGTGCCGCACGAGGTAACGAACGCCTTGAGCATCGAGTAGACGTGCTCCCCTAAACCATCCGCCATACGGTTGAGCGCAGTGAGCTCCTCTCAACTGAGAATCCCTCCATAGCCCATGCCGATGATTCTGTCCGAGTTGTCCGTAGTAAGCTGCTTGACGGAAGTGAGGGTCAAGGAGAGAAGGGGGAGGTACATCCTCCTCCTCCTCCTCTGGTTGGGCCTTGTGCTTGTCGACACAAATGAAGAGGTTGCTGGTGGAAGGATCAAAGGAGTGCTGTTCGTGTGCTAGGCGAAGTAGCTCCCTCGTCACCATGGGTGAGCGCTCAAGTTAGCAAACCAGCTCAGGGTAAGCGCTGAGGGGGTCTTGGTCTTGGGCGAGGGCATCAAGGTTGAAGACGTGGGCGAGACGCTCGGTGATGGTGGGGGAAGGAGGGGGGTTGGTGACAGCGCCCGTCAAGGAGGGAGGAGGAGGAGAGGTGGCCACTTGCAGGCTGGAATAGGGCTGGCTGAGTTTCTGCTGTGCTCCGCGTGCAGGACACTTGGTTGGCAAGGCATGTGCTGTCCTTTTTGCCGGCTGCAAGCTTGTGGGCGGTCTATGAAGCTGGCGCTTAACACTCGGCCATCTGTCCCCTTTTTGAGATCTAGAGTTCACAAGTGACATACCAGAGCTCAGAGCTGGCCTTGCTGTTGCTTCTGGCAAAGCCAGCGGCTCTACGGCACCTTCAGCTTTGGCACAAGTGGCTCCCCGCAAGGTGGCTGATTGCCCTGGGGGTAGCAGCCAGTGAATATGACAAAACAGACATTGGAGGTAGACATCCAGGAATTGCAGGCTGTCCCAACTGTACATCCCCGCAGATGGTACTGCCAGCTCGGGATCACCATTTGGTGATAGCTGAGCTGCCCAGCGCACAAGCAGATGATGTCATGTCACACAAAGGCAGACCACAGCAAAACCTGTGAACCGACATGCCAGCAGAACAAACCTACTTGCTTGCCTGTGTTGACCAGCACTCTTGAAGACAGGGAGGGGTGCAGCAGGCTCGGAGGTGATTGAGGAGATGCCAAGATGGGAATGCAACAAGGCAAGGTGTGCTCTGGCTTGCAATCATGACTTTGCAGCAGAGACGGAGCGAAGGGCATCCACCAACGCTTCGGGAGCCGACCGCCATGTTCAAGATCAAGTACTCATTCTCAAGCCTTCTCAAAAGTCAGCACCTCCTGACCTGAAGAGGACCAAAATCATCCGTTCTTCCATCCAATCTACTTCCTACCACCGGTAGCACCCTTCCACGCCCCTAGAATCAGCTCGGCGACGCCCTCAACACCAACGTTGTTGCGCACGCTTGTGAAGAGGGTCGGTCCTCCATCGCGCATCTTGTCGGCATCGCGGCGCATGACTTCGAGGGAGGCGCCAACGTGAGGGGCGAGGTCAATCTGGGGGAGGGCGGAGAGGGAGAGGACATTGAAGGAGGTTGGTGAGGATTAGAGGGGTGCAAGACGGAAGATGGGTGGGTTGAAAGCGAAGGGTCACCATTGAGAGATGTCAACATGGTAGAGATGCGCGAGGACACAACGGTCATGAGGATAAGGGGGAGAGGGAGAAGAGGAAAGGATCAGCTCTCGGCTCTGGCCCTCGGCCGCAAAAAGCCCACCTTGTTGACAATCAACAGATCACTCTGCGAGATCCCTGGTCCCCCCTTACGAGGGATCTTGTCACCGCCCGAGACGTCGATCTGTGAGGTTGGGGAGGCGGTGAAACAAGGTCAGCAACGAGCGCCTCTTCCGTGAACCAAGGCGACTGCGCACAACGTAGATGATCTATAAGATTCGGAAAAGATATGATCAACGATGAGCAAGAGCAGAGAGCCAGCGAGTTGAGCGCGGACGAGCAACTCACGTAATCGGCCAACTCGCGCGAGTAGTTAGCTGTTGTAAGCGAGGTCGGTGTCAGCACCTTCTCTCGGGCGTGAAGTCCGCTTGAATGTAGTGCAGGAAAGAGCCACTCACCAGCCAAGTTATCTCCACCCGACTCGACGAGCTATTTGTCGGACGAAGGGTCAGCGTGTCGCTCGGCCGAGACGGACGACGAAACGTACCAGGAAGTCACAGTGGTAAGCCGCTTGCAGCTCCTCCAGTGCTCCTACGTTGGCCGAGATGTCCTCGCTGTAGTCGATGATGCGGTGGGAGCGCAGAAGTTGAGCGAGCGGGAGAGTGGGCGAGGAAAGCGAGGAAGGAACGAGAGAAGCGAGGAGGGAAGGAGAGAGAGAGAAAGGCGGTCAGCTCTTGCTCTGAAAGTCTGCAAGAGGCGTCAAGAAAGACGACCCACCGAATGGCAGCGTGTGGGCAACCTCCCGTCTCGATGGCGCGAATGCGACCCTTGTCCGAGAGCGCCTCGTTGCGAATGAGGAACTCTTGGTCCTCCTTGGTGAAGATGTCGTTGGTGACGACGCCTGTTGGCAATCGGAGACGAGGTGGGGGAGAGAGACACGGAGAGGAGGGGAGTGAGAGAGCAAGGAAGGGCAGCGGGAGCGGGAGTGGAAGTGGAAACGAGGAAGATCAGCGATGTCGCTCGAGACATTGTAGGACTACGTCAGAGATGATGCGAGTATCCGGAGCGTTAGGACGCAAAGAAGATTGACCAAGAGAGCCGCGAGTCCGAAGCTAAGCTCCGCCGCCCGCCTGCTCAGCCCCGAAGCTCCCGCACCGGCGCCATCAACTGCTTCGAACATCATACAGAGTCCCGCCCCTCGTCGAACTCTCGACGAGATGCGAACCTCTAAAGGTGATGGAAGGGCTGCTCCGAACACTCGGCGCGCTGTGATCGCGATGGCGCGCTGCACAGCTGCAACATACACAAAGAGGAGAAAAAGAGGATTTACAAGGATCAAGAGCACCGACCCGCGAAGCTTTCGCGACGCAGAGCAGTGGCAGCCTCCTGGACCCTCCCCGTCGGCTTCGGCTAGCTCGCGAGTTGGGAGCGCCTCGTCCCCCTGCTCAGCAGGCCAAACAGAAGTGCAGAGACTCTCAAGAATAAGGGATCGTCATTGACCGCTGGAGAAGCAGCCTCGCGCCTATTCGACAAGCACAAGGCAGTCTCCGAGCTCAAGCGGTGCCCCCGCTAGCCAGCGCCGAAACCTCGAGCGAAGGCGAACGAGTCGAAAGCTCGACACTGCTGTCGCTGGTTCCCCTTCGAAGGGACAAAGCAGACAGAGAGTTGACCGACTCTCTACCACTCTGAGATTAGAAGCTCGGCCGACGTCGCCTCGACGTTGTCGACCGAAACCTCGACCGAGCGAGCGCGAGCAGCCTCTGAGTGAAAGGACCGCGAATGTAGCGCATAGGAGGGGGCGAAGGCGGAGCGCTCCGGATTCATAAGTCGCTTCCTATTGCCCCCTGGACGATGAAGAGCTGTTCAGATCGTGGGAGCGCTCCCTCCCTCCTGGTCCTCTCCTCTGCTAGTCCAGGCTTTGACTGCGCGAGGCAAGGCGGACGGATGTAACAGGAGCGTCTTCACTGAGAAGCTTAGCCCGCACTACCGAGTAGCGCCGAGCGACACCTCAGCCCGAGCGAGCAGCTCCCTCGGATGCCTCTGCCTTCGACAGAGAAGTAGCTGGGAGCTACAGAAGCCCTGGGACGAGATAGAACAGCTTCTCGTCGTCCGAGAGCAGGCGAGCAGCCGCTCCTCCTCCTCCTCTGCTCCTGCCTCGCCTCCCCTGCTCCTCCGCTCCCAGCTGTGCCGTCCCAAACGCTCCAGCCCAACCTACGCATCCCAACACACACCAACAGCGAGCGAGAGAGTAAGAACGCACCAATGTTGTAATGATCCCTGAACGTCTTGCACAGGGCGAGGGTGAGGGCCGTCTTGCCCGATCCGACGGGTCTTGAGTCGAGTGAAGCGAGTCGGTGGGTTGACGCGGGAGCAGGGGGATATGTAAGGAAGTAGGTCAGCGCGTGCCCGAGTCTGCCCCGGCGCCAGGCGAAGAGACGAGCGAGAGAGATGATGATTAGACGCACCCTCCAATGCCGATAGTGAACCCCCGCTCGTCCCAGTTTCTCCCCGTGAAATCAGGCAAATCCCGTTCAGCGAATTTGCCTGTAGTGTAATGCATCGGAGTCAGCTCTGACTAGCTCGACACCGCTGGTTCGTGCGCCCCCACCCGCTACTCTCTCTCCCGCCCAGGAAGAGAGAGCTACAGAAGTGAGACGGAACTGACCGACGAATTCCATTCCCGAATGATCGTGACCATGCTCTTTGATCAATCGCTCCCTCGCCGTCAATCCATCGTCTCCCACTGCTCCTCCTGCTGCTGCTGTTGCTCCAGCGTGGTCGTGAGAATGGTCGTGGCCGTGTTCGTGATCATGCGAGTGCGAGTGCGAGTGGTCATGTCCTACAGCACCAGAAGAGAGAGAAGGAGGGGCGATAAATGTAACCATTGCGCGCGTAGGTCGAGAGAAGCGGAAGACGAGGTGAGATGAGGGAGAGAAGGCGAGCGAGCGGACGACGCGGACTTGGCTTGAGGGAAGAGGGGGCTAGTGAGGTGAACCTGTTCGACGAGCAGGGAAGAGATGAGCTGCAGTAACGGTCTCATTACTACAGCAGCAGCTCAGCCGCCTCAGAGCTGCACCTCTTTGCTCATCCTTCTGAATCTCTCGCCGAGCGAGCGCCCACGGGCTACGCAAGAGCAACGACGCGTTCTGTAACGCCTTCAGGTAGAGAAAATTGGGAAATAAGCTCCCAATCGCATCAGCCGAGTCCTCTGCTCAACCGCCGAGCGAGCGAGAGACCCAGCGCCGAAGCGAGGAGCCTCGACAGGCTGCAAGGGCGCCTTGCGACTAGGGAGTAGACACAGAATTAGCTTCAAGGCTTTCCGAGACCTTCAGAGGAGCGGAGTCCAAATGCGAGCGAGACGAGAGGGCAAGAAGAAGAGAGGGACGAGAAAGCTCGGCGCCTACCCTCGAACCTTTCCGGAGGGAGCCCTTCAGCGGCCTCTTTGTCAACTTTCTCCCCTCAGAGACAGAAAGGGGTCAAAAAGTCAATAGCACAGTCCATTCATCATCAGGTCAAGCCAAGCGTTAACGTAGCGTAAGTATCCTCCTCCCCCTCTCCCTCGCTCCCTCGGCTCGCTCCCTCCTTCCTTCCTCCCATTCTCTCTGAACGCATCCCCAGATCCACCCTCCAGTATCGTTCTGTTCCTCACTGCATCTGCACTTCCGCCTCCTCCAAACCCCCTTCGAATCCAGCGCCAAGAGGATTTGGGATCAGGTCGGTCCGAGTGGGCTCTTTACAGCCCCACGGACGCCTTGAAATGAGCGATGTAGCCGGCCATGACCTCCTATTGTATTCGAAGGGTGCGGGAGTGGGATGTGAGCGAGAGAGGGAGGGGGTGAGGGGAGGGAAGGATGAGAGAGGAGCGCGAAGCGGCCGGAGGTGGGAAGGAGGGAGTAGGCAAGTAGGCGTGTAGGCGAGCAGCAGTGCAGACGGAAGGAAGGCGAGGGGGCGAGCGAGAAGAAGAAGAGAGGGGAGAGAGCGGTTCAGCTTCCATTCATCCATCCAACGACGCCGACTCCCAACCAGAGCGAGAGAGCAGAGCCAACACTCGGTGGGAGAGAAGAAGCAACGTACAGGAGGCGTCTTGAACACGACCAACCCCGCGAGGGCGACCGAGTAGCCGAACATCTGTCGGTTCGGCGGAGCGAGCGAACGAGCGAGCGAGTGATGGTGCGGCGAGGAGAAAAGAGAGGGGGAGGTGATGAGGAGAAACAGGTCAGCTTTGAGCTCGACCGGACCCAGGGGGAAGGAGAAGGGGGGAGATGAGCCAGCGCACCTGAGTGAAAGTGACGGGCGAGCCAAAGAGGACGACCGAGCCGGCGACAAGGAGGATGTCTTTGAGGACGCCTATATCCAGTTCCGAGCGTAGCGAGGGCGAAGAGCCGGAGCGAAGCGTTAGCTACTGAGCTCAACCTTGGCACTTGACACTCAAGACAGGATCACTCACCGGACAGCGTCAAGACCAAACTACTCGCGCACCCAATCAAGAACACGACGCTGACGTTCAACAGCAGTGCGACGTTGCAGTTGATGAAGAGGGTGACGGGGCCCACTCGTTCGAGGACGAGGGAGAACGGGGTGGTGCCTTCAAACACTGGGATGAGGAGGGCGTTGAGCGTGGCGCAGACCTGCGAGGAGGGAGAGTGGATTCGAGCAACGGCGGTGATGGGAGCAAGAGGGAATGTCAGCGTTGCACTTCTCGGGCAATGATGGTGCTCTCCGTCTCATACAACTCACAGGAGCGTAGTAGTAAAGTGACACTAGCGGGTCCATCCTCAATCCCTGGAGAAGCTTTTGGATGGCGCTGTTCGAGCGTGAAGAAGTGTGAGGAGGAGGGTGCAGAGTCAGCTTGGGCCGAAGGAGAGAAGCGAGAAGGAGAGAAGAGCGTACACCAATCGAGTAGCCTCGAACATGATGCCCAAGCACTGGAAGACAAAGCCGCCAAAGACGCTGTTGAGAATCGGAGAAGGGGTGTGGAGGGGGATGTCAGCCTTCGGCTCGGCGTCAAGGCATCACAGCTTGTCACTGCTCCATTGTCGACCTCATCTTCCCTGTTTCAGCCCTGCTTCCCATGCCCCAAAGCCTTCCGCTTGCTTCCCTTTGCCCTCGGCGTTCGCTGCCCTCCGCCCAACCCGGCAAACCCAAAGACCCGTGGACTCACAAGTTCAGCTCCCCATAACTAGCCACGGCGACACCAAAGCTGATGGCGACCACGACCGTTGCTGTACGCTTGTTGAACTGGTCAAGACCCATGAGGACCGACATTGTGAGGACAGCGACGGAGCTGGTTTGACGGAGCGAGGCGGGGAGGAGAAGGCGAGGGGTGAGAGGTGAGAGGCGAGAGACAAGGCGAGGCAATGGAAGAATCGAGCACAGAGGGGGGTGAGGAAGGGGAAGGAAGAGCGGGGCAAGCGAGGATGGAGCGAGCGCCGAGGGCAAACAAAGAGGAAGAAGGGAGGGCGAGGGTCCGTTAGTGTGCATTCCCCTCGACCGAGAGAAAAACGGCAACCCACGTGAAAGCCTTGAGCATCTGGATGAAGGGCACCGAGAGGGTCAAGTATGCGAGATTGGAGAAAATAAGTGAGGCAGAGAAAAGGGCGCCAATGGGGACGATCTGGTGGTGCAGACCTCGAATTAGTCTTGTGTTTCTCTGCATGTCGAAGCCAGTGAGGCAAAACCAAGCCGGCGACTCACGTTCTTCATCCACCTGCTCGGCGCGCGCGACGACAATCCAAACTCGGGTCAGCCTCTTCCGCTCAAGCTGGGAAGGGAGCAGGACCAGGAGCAAGGAAAGGAGCTCCGACTCACCGATCCCAGCTCATCTCGACATTGTTCAAGCCGTCCAACAAATGAGTGAACCTCAGCATCAACCGCGTGCCAATCGTCGCGTAGACCAAATGGACGGTGGTGAGGAAGATGGGGCTGTCGAGTCTCACTTGTCAGCGTAGGAGACTATCCTACAGAGCAGCAGGACTCACTAGGGGAAGTTCAAATCTCCAGCGTCGTCTCCCCTGCGCCGCGTTGTCGTTAGCTGCTGCGCACAGAGAGAGCGAGCGAGAAACGTACAGGATCCAGGCGTTCATGAGGATGACCGAGGAGGACAAGAAGATCCAAATGCAAATGATGGGCGCTGGGTGAATCTTCTTGACCTACAGGGCGAGGAGCGGCGCGGCGGGGAGGGGGTCAGCTTGTCTGTTCTGTACAGCAGAGTAACGTATCGACCTACAGCGCTGGTAGCCTGTACTGGAGGCGGCAAGCTCTCACTCGCTTCCAACTCTTCCAAATCATTCTTGAACTGAGCTTCATCCGAACTGCTCGAGTGCTGTCCTCCAGCTCCAGCTCCAGCCCCAGCGCGTTCCCGCTCATCCTCCTCCCGTAAGAGAGCGTCCGCTTCCGCTTCAGCGCTCAAGTCCTGTAGCGCAATCTTGTCTGGAGCCATTCCTTGCTGTAGCCGCGTCGAGTGAGAGGTGAAGAAACAGGTGAGTGAGGAGAGATGAAGCGAGAGCCCCGCGACGGAAGACGGCTTGAGCTTCGACTACATCCTGCTTGTTCGGCTTTTGATCTCGCCGTCCCGATTTGACAAATGGCGCTGTAGGCGATTCTGTCCCTGCTCGCTCTGCACCCTTCTCTGCTCGAGGACGCGACGAGAGAGCTGAGCGCTGAGCTGGCGTTTGGGCGGGCTTTCGAGTGCATGAGGGTAACCGAGCAGGTGAGTGACTCTTTGAATCTGCCAACTACTACACTACACCCTCTCCTTGCTCGAAGCGGTCGCTTTGTCGCCTGCTCAAGCCATATTCCTCGGCGCAAGGGAAGAACGGCAGGGGAGGGAGGCTCTGCCGCTCATCAGACGGCTTACGCTCTTGTAGAGGAGCACGCAACTCTTCAGAAGACCTTGATAAACTCCTGCTGACCCTCTCTATTGTCGCTCAAAGCCGCCTCGTCTCTGGACCGACCGACCGACCATTCGGACCGAGCTCGCGCTTCGCAGGAGAGCATCGTCAAATGCTGCGAATCTCACTTTCTGGGCGACCCCTGCTCAGCTCGCGGCGGCATACGCCGATTCGGAGACTTGACGGCTCCAGCGAGGAAAGCGGGCTCTTGTCGGCGACTTCATCCCCACTCGAAAGAGCTAGCCCTCTCAGCCTTTCGCTTCCTTCCTTTCGCTTCAAACACCGGCCAACATGCTCTCTCAAAGGGTCCAAAACACCTCTCGCTCCATCTCCAAGACCAGGGCACCACTCGTCTCCGCCTCTCGCCTCGTCTCGACCTCAGCGCCCTCCCTCGCAGCCGCCACTCCCGAGAAGCAGAAGAAGGAGGGCACCATCGCCTCTGTCTTCGCTTCTCTCTCTGGAACAGGAGAGAACACCCTTCCCTCCCGCTTCCGCGACCTCAAGCACGACATGCTGGGGTCAAAAACCCACGCCGAGTCGATGCTGCAAGCCTGGCGTCAAGTGCTCAAGGACCTTCAGCCAGAGGTGGACGCCATTGTATCAAAGGGACCAGAGGTGATTCCTACCGTGCAGTACCCGAGCGAGGAGACTGCTCGCAAGCCTCTCGTCGAGTGGATGGACGCTGGAACGCTCGCCGAGATTCGTCGTCGTGGAGTCGTGAGGATCAAGGGCGTGGTACACAAGGAGCAGGCTCTCGAGTGGAAGGAGAGCATCAAGAGCTACGTCAAGGCCAACCCTCAAGTTCGAGGTGAGTTGCCGAGCCTGCCTTCGACAACCTCGAGCCTCATCGGCGCTCGTATACGACCTTCAAAGTGGGACGCTCGCTGATGCTTTGCAAAACTACCCAGGGTTCCCCGAAGACGACAAACAGGTGTTTGAGCTTTACTGGTCCAAAGCTCAGGTGGAAGCGCGAGGTAAGCCTTCCGCTCACTGCTCAGTGCTGCCTTCCCCCCTCTTCTCTCGCGCCTTTCCCCACGGCAAGCACTGACCGCCCTCTTCTTCTCCACCAACAGCCCACCCCAACCTCCTCAACGTCCAACGCACCTTCCTCAACGGCCTCTTCCGCGCCCCTCACCTCGAATCCATCAACCCCTCCTCGACCGAGCGCGCCATCTCCCTCTCCAACGTCGTCTCGTACGCCGACCGTCTTCGTATCCGCCTCCCGGGAGACTCCAAGTTTGCTCTCGGACCTCACATTGATGGTGGTGGAGTAGAGCGCTGGTCAGTCGGCTTCGCCGCTCCTTGGGGGGATTGCCTTCTCGGCGCACCTCGCTGACTTCTTTTTGTCCGCCAGGGAGGATCCCGAGTTCCGCTCCTACTGGAGATCAATACTCGAGGGCACTTGCGACTGGCGACAGCATGACGCCTGGTCGTTTGGCACCGAGGGACAGAAGCTCGTCGCCAAGGGCGACCTTTACGAAGCGCCGGGAGGGGTGAATTGACTTTCGGGTTACGCTTGTACAGTGAGAGAAAGCTGACTCAGTCCTATCACAGTGCTCCGTCTTCAGGCCTTTCCAGGGATGGCTCTCCATGAGTGAGACAGGCCCGAACCAGGGTACCCTGCGAGTCTTCCCCCTTCTCAAGGAGGCGACCGCCTACATCGTCCTTCGCCCATTCTTCCGCCCTCTAATCGCTGCAAATCAACTCGTGGACGGCACCTACCCTCCCGAGTACCTTCACGCCGACAATTGGATTGTGAGTCCTCGTAACTTTGGTCGCCGAACCTTGGCGTTTCGCTGACCCCGTGTAACTTCTACTCAGCTCGACACGGACACCTCGGCGTTCCCCGGCTGCTCAATCGGTCACTCCCTTGAGCTTTCGCCTCAAACCCACCCTCATCTCTCTCTCCCTACCGCCATGACCTCCGTCCCGCCCGTCTCCCCAGGCGACATGGTGCTCTGGCACGACTCGATCGTCCACGCCGTCGAAGCTCAACACCAAGGAAAAGGCGACAGCTCAGTCATGTACATCCCCGCGATTCCATTGACGAGGGGGAACATGCAGTACGTCCTACAGCAACGTAAAGCCTTCCTCTCCGGCCGAGTTCCTTCCGACTTCCCTGGAGGTGAGGGAGAGGCCAACTTTACCGGCCGAGCAACGGAGAAGGACATCAAGAGCGTGGAGGCGAGGCAGGCGATGGGGTTGGCGGCGTTTGAGAAGACCGACGGCATGACTGATGCCGAGAAGGCATTGATTGATGAGTGCAACGCTGAGCTCGCGGCGTTGGAGGCTTTGGAGGCGGAGGCTTGACCAGATAGCATCATTTATGTACACAAGCAGTTCAACATCGATTCTCGTGAGCGAGTCGTCGGCGAACGTGAGAGCAAAGGAGACCGCGAAAGTGGGCGCCGAGCCAAAGCCGAAAGAGAAGCCCTTGCGCTCTCTCCTTCTCTCCGTCTCGATCAAGTTCACCATAAGTGTGTTGTACATTCTGCTCTGCTCGACGTCATTGTAGTAGAAAGGGGATGAAGTCGGGCGAGGGATGGGAGCTCGGAAGATGGGAGGCGGGGGTAGATAGAGTCGAGAGGGGGATGGGCAGGGGTAGTGGGAGTGGGGGTATCGTCAAACAGCAGTGGGAGAGGGGAGGCACAAGAGGCTCAAGAAGAGGGGAAACTCGAGAAAGCGAGAAAGAAGAGCGAGACCGAACCGAACCGAAGCGACTAGATAGTCGTCGGCGGGCTCATGCTCGTCTTGGGCGCCTCTGGCAGCTCCTCGTTTCCCTCTTTGCTAGCATCCGCCATGACCACCTCGGCCGACCCCTCCTCAATGCCCTCCTCCCTTGCCAACTCGGCCATCCTCGCCTGTAACGCCTTTTGAATCGCCGGCAGGTCCAGCTCCTCGCCATCATCATCGTCATCTTCCTCATCCTCTCCTCCTGCTCCACCTCCTCCTCCCAGCGCCATCGAGAGGCTCCCTGGTGGTCCACCCCTTCCAGCTCCTCCCGGTGCGCTAAGAGCTCCCCTCGGTCCCTGTCCCTGCGAGAACGGGTCGACCATCTCGGTAGGGGTCTTGTATCCCACACCCGAGTCGACGCGCTCCTTCATCCAAGCGTACCACTCGTCGGTCGTCTTGCCGTCCTTGATGGCGATGATCATGGCCGTCATGTTGTCGCAGCCCACTCCCCCCCAATCGGAATCGGGCGCGAGGCAGCGGTCCATGAGGTCCTCGGCGACGGTGTGGAGGGGCTTGCCGAGCGCTACGGAGCGGCGGACAAAGTCGATGACTTGTTGCGAGGTGAGGACGTCCCAGATACCTGAAGGAGGGTGGGAAAGGAAGAGGGAGGAGCCGAGATGATGAGAAGGGGTGAGGAAGAGGCAAGAGGATTCGAGAGTCAGTATCAAGCGTCAATCGATGCGACGTCGAGTTGCCAGTGGATCCTACGCACCATCGCAAGCGATGACAAGGAACTCGTCCTCGCTCGTGTGCTCGTGAACGGTAATGTCGGGGTCGGCGGTGACGATCTGGTGCTCGGGCTCAAGGGTTGTGCTCTGCTTGAACTCGAAGTCTCCGAGGGCGCGCGATAGTGCGAGGTTCCCTATCAGTCGAGAGCGAGAAGAAGGTCAGCGAAGGACTTGATTTCGCTCGCGACTCGACCGAGGTCGTTCTGCGGAGCGCGAAATGGGGTTCGAGAGACTCACCGTTAACACGACCAAATTCGACGAATCCTCCAGCTGCGACGATACGAGAAGTCTCGCCCTTGTTGGTGGGCTTGTGGTCGAAAGACAATGGCTTGGCCTCTCCTCCCAGCGACATGACGGCTCGAGAATCTCCAGCGTTGGCCTGTATAGACGTACGGAGAGACGAGGTCAACATGGGAGGGAGAAGAGTTGAAAGGAAAGAGCTGAACGCACGCAGATGATCTTGAGGTCCTCGGTGAAGATGGCCGAGACGGCGGTGCATCCAGAGGGATCGCCACGGAAGTCGGGGTCTGCAGGAGAGGTGCCAGAGGTCAGTCCGAGATTCTCTGCTGTATCGCATCCAACCCCTGCTGCCTCCTCCGCTCTCCTCAGCGCAACCCATCGCCGATCCAACTCCGCTCCCTTGCTCTCTCCATCCCGAGCTTCCGCCGAGTCCATACCGGATAGACCAACGTACTGGCACGAAGATCCTCATCGGTCTCGAGGAAAGCGCGCTTCAGAGCGGCCTCGAAATCGCGCTTCTTGAAGGCGTCGTTGGCGGCGAGCCTCGAGTGGACGGTATCTCCTGCGAAGCGAGCCACGGTGGAACCTAGCAGCACGAGGAGCAAGCTGTTAGCATGCTGAGCTGGGTACGGAGAGGCGGAGGAGCAGCTCTCGCCTGCTCGGCTCCTCCTTCCCTTTAAAAGCCCAGTGACGACTGACCTCCGTGACCATCATACACGGCAAAGAACGACGTCTTCTTGCCGTTAGTCTCCTCTCCCAGTGTGAGCTCGTGGGCGTGCGCATCCTCCATGGCTGTAGGTGAACGGGGCGAAGAGCGATAACGCGTCAGCTTTGCGGTGGCAGGGCTGCACCCAGCGCTTCTGCTGACCCGCTCTTCGGAGGGGCCAGCCAGGAGCTGTAGCCCAGTACAAAGTTGACTCACTCAAACGCCATCCTTGCATCTCCGAGACACCCCATGCGAGACTGTAGGAGAGTTTGCAAGATGAGTCGTCGTGTGTGGGCGGCCAGCTCGTCGCAATCTGCCTCTGCTGATGGCCGCGCGAGCTTGGAGGAAAAAGCTGTAGGATAGCAGGGGGCTCATAGTAGCTTACCGGTCATCCTCTGCAAAAGCAGTGTGCTTCTCGCAGACGGGTTCCGACAGAGTCTGTCCCATGGCTTCAGCAGCTGGGGCGCGAAAGAGAGAAGACGGGCGGGGGAAGAGACGACCAAGGAGTCGTGTGCTGGCTTGCGAGCGAGTGTGTCGAGCTACAGAAGGTCGATGAGTTGATAGTCTGTTACAGACGGCGTTGGCGAGCTTTAACGAGGACGAGCAAAGGTGTTGGGAGGAGCACGAGAGCAGCCGCCGCCGGCTCAAAAGGGCCTCGCCCTCTCAAAGCTGGCGACGGGTTTGCTCGAGACGAGACTTCCAGTCAACCGAGGATGCTCAACAAAACTACATTCAAACAGAGGTACCAAGCCATCTAGAGAGATACGCCGCCTCGGAGAAACGAGATCTGACCCCTAGCGCTCCTTTCGCCGAATCAGCCCACCCCTTCGCCGAGCCGTCTAATATCCCCAGGGCTGCACTGCATCAACCGCAGGCAAGCTCACTCCTCCAAGAGAAGATATGGGCGACCATCCACCGACGTTGATCCCCTCGGTCAGCATGAGATTGACCTGGGGATCGCTTAGGGGGAGGGAGAGGGCGTTCGGGTCGAGGAAGGTCGACGTTGAGAGAGCGGGTGTGGGGGCTTCGAGGAGGTGGTGATGAGGTGATGGGAGTTGTAGATATGCTTCGATTAAAGCGGTGGTGCATTGGATGGACGAGTCGGAGAGGGAAAAGCCCGAGAGCTTGAGGATGAGGAGGATCCTGTTGGAGCGGCGAAAGAAGGGGTGTCAGCGATGAACAGATCCCCTGAATCACTTGAGTCAACAAGAATGGAAAGAGAACTGCACACTCACGACTGTAAGGCCCTTTGATTCTCCACCGACACCATCCCCGTCTCGGCGATCTCCTCCAACAAAACCTGCACCCACGCCTCCGGATGCGCCACCAAATGCAGCCCATGAGCCAGGCAAGGCAAGTCCTCCAACCCTGCCGCGAACTCCCTCGCTGCCTCCCTCGCCATGCCCACTACGTCTCTTCTCAATCTCGCGATCCTCTCCCTCTCCCTCTCTCCACCGAGCCAAGCGTTGGCGCACGCTCCCTCTTCCTCTCGAGCCCTACGCTGCACCTCTTGATGCAGCGAAAGGATGAGGGTGGTGTAACAGGTGCTGGTGACGAGTTTGACGGCCTGCATGACGGATTGGAGGAAGAGGGGATCGCGAGGGCTGCTGGAGGTCCGCGAGGGGAAGAGGTTGGGGGTGGGGATGGGATGGAGGATGGCGATGCGTTCAAGGAGGAGGGAGTGTACAACCTCTAGGCGCTTGATGGCGGCGATGCAGTCGATGAGGGCTTTTTCGTCGAGAGCGCGGCGGCGAGGGAAGGCTGCTCGAGGTTGAGAGGATCAGCTGAAGCCTCTTCCACGACCGAGTCGGACGAGACGCACCTCCAGTAATGGTCTCATCCACCTTACGCGCTACCTCGATGGCTTGCGATGTATCTGTCGACGTTTGACTGTCAGGAAGAGGGCCGGACGAAGGAGACGGCAGTTACTCACACGGCCGAATGCAATGTATCACGACTTGCAGGTCATGGGTAGTGGTAGCATCACGAAGCTTGATGGTCATTTGGTCGAGGGTGAGCAGATCCGCTCCGTAGAGCATCCGTTGGTCGCCGGAGGTGCTGTGAGGAAAAAGAGTCAGCTCGAGCCTGTCTGAGAAGCGACGTCTTGTGCGAACAAGATGATGGGAGAGCCGAGGTGAATCGACCGAAGAGCTTGCGTGGCCTGTTGAGCAAGTGGGAAGAGGTCAATTGGGGTCGAGCGAACGCTGAGAGCCGAACTCACGAGGAAAGCCGACCAGCCTATGGCGTGGGCGAACGAAGGCTCCCCCGACACCTCTGCCAGCGTTCGAGCATGAGCCAGCAGTGCAACAGCGTATGGTCTTGATGCTTTGCCGGTGAAGGGGCGACCTGTGGATCGAAGGAGGTCAGCTTCGGCGATTCAGTGCGAAGCGGACGAACTCACAATTATCGAGGTAATCCAACAAGAAGCAGCACGCCGCATTCGTAATGTCCGTAAAGTTGGCTATCACATCTGCTTCCTTCGCTATCCGAAATGCCTCCTCCCTCAGAGCCCTACAAGCCGGCTCCCTTCGTCGACCGAACGAGCTCCAAGCGGTCGTCTCAAGTGGTGCTCTCTCCAACTCCTCGAAAGTAGGAAGGGGTCCAGGACCGAGGATGGATGGGTGTAGAGCAATGAACGCGGCGCAAGCGTAGATGGCGTAGGCGAAGGCTCGCGAGGGGAGGGGGAGGAGCGAGGTTCGCCAGCCGAGGGATTCGAGTGATGTGCGGAGGGCGGCGAGAGGGAGATCTGGGTGGGCACGTTGTGGTAGTTGATCGAAGCCTGTCGGAGCATCCCCATTAGCTCTTTTCGGTTTTGTGCGAGCGAATGGGCTCACATTCGAGGAGGTGCCGAACGAGATCCGGCGCGAGGTCCTGGATGGGAGCCACAGTTGCTTGAGCAGCAGCAGAGATAGCGAAGGACGGTGGAGAGGATCCTTGCGGGGTGTTGGCTCCCGAGAAGTTCTCCTGGTGCGCAGGAGGGGAGCGGCGCCGTCGTCGGGGCTGTTTCTCGTCTTGAGGGACCGTCCCGCGCGGTCTCCGAGTGACGGGAGTAGTCGTGCATCTGTTGCACGATAAGAACTCATCAGCAGTGCTTCCTCGTCGCTGTTTGCGCTCTGCGAGACCGATAGGCGCCAGCTCGTTCTCCTTCTCCCTTTCCCCTTCGACCTTACGAGCAGCATTAGCAGTCTCACTCACTCAGCACCATTCTCTACACAGCGCGGGCAGCTTCCTCCCAGCAGCTGCGGATAGCAAACTACGCGTTTCGCCTTCAGAGCGCGCGAAGGGAGAAGCGGTGTTAGCTGAACTGTAGACGTGCAGCTGACCAAAGGGAGCTTGCTGACCTTGCATCTATCACAGGCCGGCAGCTTCTTCTGTTTCTGAGGCTGATCTGGTGGCATGTCGAGATGAGCGGACGGAGAGAGAGGGAGAGTAAGGAGCGCGCGGATGCCGCCGTTGAGCGACCCGAGGGAGATGGTGACAGTAAGCAGGCAGCGTGAATGGTCAGACAGAGCAAGGTTCGCTGTTGCCCTAGCGATAAACGAGCAGCGTAAAGACCTCCGAAGTGTAGCATAGGGGCCGAAGCATCGCCGAGCGCCGAACCCGGAAAGTCCGCTTGCTTGAGTACTGATATTGACTACATTGCACTAAGAGCCATCGGCCTACACTTCAATCGCTTCCTAATACCTAGCGAAGAAGCTCGACTTTCGCCAACCTTCAACAAACTTGGCCATGAGCGCCGAGTCGACGACCGGCGCCTCCCTCAGACTCTGACTGGCCTCCAACGTCTTCTCGCATGAAAGAGGGTATCTCTTGGGCGCTGAATCAGAGCTGGTAGGAGCGCCATACTTCTTATCGAAGAAGTCGAGCAGTTTCTACATCGCCGAGGAAGGGTCAGCGCCGACATGGAAAGGATGAAGCGAAAGAGGACGAACGATAGTGGGGTTGATAGCGGGGTCTTGAGGGCCTTTCCGAAGGCGCTCGACCCACTCGGCGGGGGAGACACGCTCAAACTCGATACTACTGTCGGCGAGAGCGTCGAGAATGGAGGAAAAAGTGACGGTCTTGGGCTGAAGAACTGTGCGAGGTGAAGCAGAGCTCAGCAATCCTTTCCGTGAGAGAAGCGCCATCGAGGTTGAGCACCACTCACCATGCCAAGCTTGCGACGTCGGCTGAGCAGGAGCCGGCGAGAGAGCGAGGTCGATGATAGTCTTGGCCGCGAAGTCAACGGGGAGCCAGCTGGGTGTCTGTAGTCGGGTAGAAGAGTCAGCCCGCCTTCGGAGCAAAGGACCGAGGAGCCCAGATCTCACCTCCTTGAGATCAGGAAGAGCGTGAAGAACCTCGCCCGTTCGGAGCTGAAGACTGATCGCCTCGCTCTCGTTCCAACGTCCGTCGACGGTCGAGCCGACCATCTGGCCAATTCCTGGGTATAGTTAAAAATAATGTGAAAGCGCTCAGGGAGTCATAACCACACCCAAGGGACGCCGCCAACTTACGGAGGACCACCGCCCTCACCGTCGAGGTCTCACTAACAACCTTACACAACCTCTCTATCACCCACTTGGAATGAGCATACCCCATTCCTTGAGCAAAGGTCGGGTCTTCCGTCACCACCTCGGGAACGGGACCAGGTCCTCGCCAGGCAGCGACGGCCGAGACGGAGGAAGCGAAGTAGAAGGCCGCGCCGTAAGGTGATGAAGAGCAGAGGTGGAGGAGATTGAGAGCTCCGAGGATGTGGGGCTCAAAGGAGGGGAGGGCGAGGTTGAAATTGACGGCCCTGCGAGGCGAGCGAGAGATGGTCAGCTCGGCGCTCGGAGAGAGGCGAAAGAAAGCCAACTGGCGCCTTTGCTATGAGGAGTGAAAGTGACCGTGTAGCGCACCAAGCATTGTGAAGAACGATTGTTGCTTCTGACACGATCTCATCGTAATCAGACGGCGTGAGGCCGAGCTGCTCCCTCGCGAGGTCGGCGGCGAGGGGAACTACTCGAGGATCCTCGATACCGCTCAACCCACGCTCCTTGAGGGACGCCCCGACACGTTTGACCGCTTCCGCATCATCCTTGGCGCGAACGAGAGCGTAAATCTTCTGGACGGACGAGTCGGCGAGGAGTTGAGCAAGGAGCTGAGCGCCGAGTGAGCCTGTGGCGCCGGTGAGGACGACGACGGAGAGGGAGGGAGGACCGATGGGAGTTGTGCGAGTGGGGAGGAGTGGGGTGCACTTTGACACCATCGCGAGCATCTGCTCGGTCGGGGTAGAGCTCGAGACGGATCGGCCCGAGGCGAAGGCGAGGAGGTAGGAGGCGGCTCTGCAGGAGGATAGCGATCAGTTAAGGGGCAAAAGAGATCATCAAGGTTTTCAGAAACGTACTGTGCAATTGTAGGATGCTCAAAGACGAAGTTGGTGCTAAGCTTCTTGCCCCCGAGTTGGAAGTTCTGTCGGCGAAGAGTTCAACGTGGGTCAGTCTTGGCTAAACGAGATGCTGAGGAGGAAAAAAAATATCGCTCACCCTCTGCAGTGCATTCCTGATCCTCCCAGCAGCAAGCGAATCCAATCCATACGAAAAGAGATCCGTATCCCTCGTCAACCCCTCCTCTCCGCCCGCCACGCTCTTCACCAACTCGAGCAGCTTCCCCTCCACCTCGCCCTGACTCCCCAACTCCTGTTTCTCCTCCTCGTTCCCTCCCTCCCCCTCAACAGCCTTATAAACCCCTTCAATCTCCTCCTTGAATTCGCCGTACACTTTCCTTCGAATAAAGCTCCCCTTATCCGCCTTTGGGATCTTCGTCCCCGTCGGCAACACGAGCAACATCTCCTCACTCAATCTCGCATGACTCGGGGAGGCTCCGTTCGCTGCGTCGATGGCTGGGCGGAGGAGAGTGACGAGTTCGGCGCGAGAGAGGGTGGAGGGGCAGGAGGGGGAAAGGACGAGGAGAGCGCCGATTTGGGTGCGTTCTGCGCCGAAGATGACAGCTTCTTGGATGCGGGGGGAGAGGCCGCGGAGCGTGAGTTCGATGGGGACGGGGTTCACCTGCTCCGAGATAGATCTCGGCGGTCAGCGGAGGGGGAGAAGAAGAGGGAGGAGAGGGGCGTACCTTCTCTCCGTTGATCAGGACGAGAGTATCGTCGATTCGACCGACGAACTTCCACCGATTGGGCAGAGAGGGATGCTTGACGAACAGGTCGCTGAGGGCGTAGTCGCCGTTCGGGCGGTTGGAGACGGACTATCCCGCCGTCAATGGGGTCAGCAGGCGTTCGCAGAGGAAGCCAACAGACAGCCAAGAGATACTGACCTTCCCAGCCCACCCATCTTTGACCACCACTTCCCATGTCCCATCATGCTGATCCTCAAACTCGACGAAAGAGAGGGCACCTTCGGTGAGGCGCATATAGTCCCATTCCTGTACTTCGCTTAGAGCTCAGCGAGTGGGAAGGGAAGTGATGACGAGAACGCGCACCTTGTCGCTCGAGAAATCGCGCAGAGAAGACATGAGCTGGCCTGTTTCGGTCGAGCCCTACTCGGCACGAGTTGAATTAGGTCAGCATTGAGTCGTAGAGCTTCGATAGCTCTTGCGAGCCGCGAAGCAGTCGATGATAAGGTGCTTACATGATGTCCGACAATATTCACGCCAGCAGCCACGAGTCGATCCCCCAACTCCTTCGGCAAAGCTGACCCTCCATACTGAACGAGTTTGAACTGCTTGAGGAACTCAATACCCGAGGATTCTTCGGCGAGAAGTTTGTACCTTACATTTTCAAAGTCTGATCAGCATTAGGAGCGAGGAGAGTCCAAGAGAGAAGGAGGGAAGCGCACATGAAAGGAACGCCGAACAGCGCTTGGGGCTTGACGGAGGGAAGGGAGAGGATGGCCATGATGTTGCTGTAGGTCTTCGGGGTCAGCTATCTTGCTCAAGGGTCTGCTTTGATACTCCAAGGTGAGAGTGGAACTCACGAGCTCGTCAGCGCCATCTCTTCGGCGGGAAAGAGCCACAACGGCTTGACGGCAAAGAACGCCCTCAGCATCGCGGCGTGCCCACTGTTATGGTACAGCGGCAAGGCGGTAAAGCCGCTCATCCCAAAGCTGGACAGGTTATGGATCGTCGCCTTGTGAGAGATGTAGCAAGGCTTGGGGAAACCAGTCGAGCCCGAAGAATGGACGATGAAGGCTGTGAGGTTGGTCTCGTCGGCGGGGGCGAGGGGTGGGGTGTAGGGAGCGGAGAGAGCTTGAGATTTGCTTGAGTAGACCGAAGGCGAGCAGAGAGGGATGGAAGGAAAGTTGCCGTCGAGGAGGGAGACTGCTTGAGCCGCCGAGGATTCGTGGCCCGGTCCGACGAAGAGATGGGTCGAGCGGGTGGTTTCGAGGAGATGAGCTAGAGCTGGTGGACTGTTGTTGGGCGAGAGGAAGAGGACGGCGAGCCCGAGACGGGAGAGGGAGAGAGCGGTGATGAGGACTGCTCGGTGAGGGGGTTCGGCGATGGTCAGTGAGGCCGTTGCAGGCTCGGGAGACGAAGACGAGAGGAAGCTGGGTCGGGCTTACAATCATATCCACTACTAGCCAACAATGCCACCGTGATCTTACTCGACGCATCTCCCGCTTGGCGAGGAGGGACAAGCTCTGCATAATGCCTCGCTGCACAATGGATGGCCGCCTCGAGCTCACCAAAGGTGTAGTTGGTGATTTGGAGCTCCTTGTTTGGGATACCTAGAATGAAGGTGTCTGAGTGAGTGAGAAGTGGGTCAGCGACGAGAGCGGTTAGCGAGCCGAGAAAGAGAGAACGGACCGGGATGTGTTGCTGCTCTACTCTGTAGCAGCTGGGTGACAGAGAGGAAGGAAGTGGCTATCGTCATAACTTTCTTTCCTGCTCTGCGGAGAGGGGAAGAGTTAAGGAGAAAGCTGCTTCGACGGGCGTGGAGAGTGCGGAGTCGGGGTGGGCGATTCTCGGCAGGTAGCCTGCCGAGCTCCATTTAGGCGCTGTCAGGCGGTTGCGAGCGGCGCTCACGGCGAACTGGACCTCATCATGCAGGATGACAGGAGACCGAGCCGAACTGAAAGAAGGCCGAGAAAGGCGAAAAGGGGCCGGAGCGAGCTCGGGTGGGGCTGCCGAGCCTGGAAGGGCGAGTCGAGGTGCAGGGGAGTAGAGGCTGTGCTGTCGAGGTAGAGAAGATCAGCTGTAGGTGATGATAACAAGAACGGGCTCTACACAGCCTTACCGAGCAGCTCAAACGAGCACTGGAAGCGAGTTGTAGCTCGATAGAAGTGCCTCGGCGAATGCTGAGTTGAGTACAGCTGTGGAGCAGTGTATGGCTATAGATCTATCCTCCTCCGAAGCGGCTCACCTGCTTCGCTACATGAAGCCTCACCCTCTCCTCGAGCGAGCGCGAGAGTCCAAGACGAAGAGGCGAGTCTCTCTCCTTTCGCTTCTTCCGCCTGCAATCGTCGCTCGTCTCCTTCGTCACTCGTCGCACTACAGCTTCTGCCTTCCTACAGCTCTCTCTCTCTCTGTACCCTTTCAGCTCTCTCTCTCAGCCTACGCGTGGTCGTCTCTCTCTCAGCCGTCAGCCCAGCCATGAGCGTGACCCTCTCCCCTTCCTCCCAGCTCGCTTTCCAGCGTGAGTTTCTCCCTCGTTTTGTAGCTTTACAGTCTCCAGCTGACAGCCCTCTGTACTCCGATAGGCCCGCTGACGCAGCTGGTGAAGCGCACCTTGAGCGTCTCCAACCACAACTCGCAACCCATCGTCTACAAGGTCAAAACTACTGCACCAAAACAGTACTGCGTCAGGCCAAACTCGGGTAGGATCGAACCGGGAGAGACGGTCGAGGTGCAGGGTGAGTTCGATGCCCTACACGAGAAGCGGGAACTGGCGTCTTGCTGGCGGGTGTCAAGCGGATGCGGAGGAGGTTGTACCGCTTTACAGCATTGCTGAGAGGGGGGGCAACTGGTCTACCACATGTAGCACTTTATCGCTTCCTCCCCCTTCTGCTCCGAGCCTACCCTCTTGCACCCATCTTTCGTCATCCGATGCTGACCACCTTGCCTCTCGCCCGGGCCCTCTCCTCCTCCGCCGTTCCCTCACCTCCCCCTCCTGATCCACTACAATAGTCCTCCTCCAACCGATGAAGGAAGATCCCGCCCCCGGCGCCAAATGCCGCGACAAGTTCCTCGTGCAATCCGTCGTAGTGACCCTGGATCGCGAGTCGTTGCCCTTGGCCGAGCTGGTTCGTCTTTGTCCTTCCCTGCCTCTCCACCGTATTCGAGATTGAGAGCTCACGATTGAACATCTGCAACAGTGGGCCGCCGTCGAGAAGGAGGACAAGGCTGCGGCCGACAAGCCCTCGTTGATTCATGAGCAGAAGATCCGGTGCGCCTACTTGCCGGCTGCTGAGGATGGAACGAACGGAGCGAATGGAACGATCCACGAGGAAGAGGTGAGGTCTTGTTCGCTGGCTTTGGCTCTGGCCCTGGGAGGAGGAGGAGGAGGAGGAGGAGGAGGAGGAGTCGGCCGACGCGCCGTGTGGAGCTCCTCGGCTCACAACGAGAACGGAATCGCTAACCCTCCTTCGCTCTGCACTCCAGTCCACCCCTTCCTCCAAGTTCAACACCATCCGTTCGACCTCCTCCTCCGGCACTCCCACCAACGGCACCTCGACTACCAACCTCGCCGAGCAATCCTTCACCTCCACAATCGGCACTCCACCCTCCTCCTCCTCCCCCTCGGCCACCGAGAACGCTCCCTCCTCCCCCTCCCCCACCTCCGTCTCAGCGCACACCTCCCCCCTCCTAGACCAAGCCCAACAAGCCGGGGTCGTCGCGGGAGGAGCAGTCGCCGGTGCAGCTGCTGCAGTCGGTCTGACCGGAGTTGCCAACGCCGTGGCAGAGAAGAGTGGTGCTGAGGTTCCCGTCGCTGCTTCCCCTGCGGTGACCAAGGATTTGCCCGAGGGAGAGGAGCAGCTTCGCAATGAGCTCGCGGCGGCGAGGCTCGAGATTGCTTCTCTGCGCAAGCAACTCGCTTCTTCGGAATCGACTGCTGCTGGGTTGAGGAGTCGCGGCGTTGGGGAAAAGATGCCGGTTAGTAGTGGTGGAGCAGTACCGGGAACGGCCCAAGCGGTGGTGGAGACCAAGGGAAGTGAGGGCGTGCCCGTGCAGGTGGTCGTGGGCATTGCGGTGGGAGTGTTTGTGATTACTTGGTGGGTCTTGTTCTCGCTGATTCTTGAGCGAGCGAGGAGATGGCTGACTCCAATTCGAACCGAAAACAGGGCCCTCTTCTAATCGCCGAACACTCCCTCTCCCTCACCTCCCGGCTCTCGTCACCCCCTCATCAGTATCGCCCCTCTCGCTCTCGCTTTCCTCCGTTTATATCAACCCTCTCCGTTCTCGTTCTTCCCGCCTTATTCCCCTTAAAATCCCCCCCCCTCCTTCCTTTCCCCACTTCGCTTCAGTTCGCCCCTTTCCCACCTCTTGCGCCTGGATCCCTTTCTTTCTCGCTACGCTGTGCAATTCTTCTCTCTCTCTTTGGTTCATCAATGACTGCCGGAGAGAGTGCGAGTGGGAGATGGAGAGAGTTGAGAGGGTTGGCGCAGGCGAAGCGAAGAAGGGAAAACGCTGGGATCGTGAGGACTGGAGTGAGTTGGCGCGCTCGCTCGTTCATCCTGTGCTTGGTTGGTGGGACGGGACTCAGTTGATATCTTCCCAAGCAAGCGAAGTTGGGCGATCAACACCTGTCGAGCGAGCGAGCGAGAAAGTCGGGCGCCGAATATGAGTAGTCGAGCCGCCTTTGCTCCTTCTCCTTTTCGTCGAGGAGGAGGGGACGAAGGCCGTTTCGCTCGAATCGACACGGGAAAGTGGAAGCACGACAGGACGCGTATGCCCTCCCTCGCTCCGCTTCCTTCACCGTCGTCAGGCGCGCGCGCCGAGTTCTCGGCCTCAACTTTCTGCTCGCTCGCTCCGGCTCTCGAACATCTCCTCGCACTATACACGAGCGAAAAGCGAAAAGGAAGCTAGCGTCTTAACTCTTGACATCTTCCTCTCACAGCTCGCCCTCTTCCAACTTTCTTCCCCCCACCCCCACCCCCTCGCTTCAGCTCCCGATCCTGGGGCGGGCGCGAAAGCCTAAACGTCCCACTCCTTCTCCAAGCGGTCCAACGCCTCCCTCCCCCGTTGCAACAGTCGTCGAACACCTACACCCGTCCCGTCCCACCTGGGTCAGCGATCTTTGCTTTTTTTCTTGGTCCCCCGCCCCCCGCCACGACCGAGTCGAGTCGAGTCGAGAGAGAGCAGCGAGAACAGGGAGGGAGGAAAGAAAAAACACTCACCTTCCACCTCTTTGTCCTCCTCCAAGAACATCCTACACACTTGGAACCTCTGTACGCGCGTCAGAGCTCGGAGGAACGGCAGTGTGAACTCGAGGAGGATCAGTCCCTCTTCTTCTTCTTCTTCTTCTTCCCTCTGGTCTTTTCCCTGCTTTCTCTCCCCCTTCCCCTCCTTCTGCCCCTCGCCCCCCTCCGACACCGAAGCCGAAGCCGAGTGCAACTCTCGTAAAGTGGCTAGAATGAGGGAGAGAAGGTCGGGAGTGAGGGATGAGGCGAAGAATGTGGGGAGCGCGTCGAGGGGGAGGGTCTGTGGTTTCGGGTTTGTGGTGGAG
>MWVB01000074.1:0-70578 GCA_003054985.1 Leucosporidium scottii
GTGACGGGAGAGCATGTAGGGAACCAGGGAGGGGGCGCTAGGGCGAATAGGACCGTCGTTCGAAGCTGTGCGGCAACGGTGGTGATTCATTATGCACTGTGAGACCACACATTCGAGAATTGTATAAGGACACTTAAGTCACGGCTATTCACGCCGCGAAACAGATGGTTCACGGTCTTTAACGCTTGCTAACGGTATTCTAACGCTCTCGCCGAGCAAAACGGTTTCGGCCATTTTTCACGGCTGGCTAACGGTGCTTGAGTGGTAAACTCGCGGCCAGGGTGCAGATGACCGTTGGAAAACGCTCTAGGAGATCAATTCACGCTCAAACACTTTTCGTAGAGATATATAACAGGATCGTGGCGTTAAAGAAAGACCCCCCTTCCTCATGATGCTCCTTCGCCCGACGTGCTTCCACGAGTTTCGGCTCGATCCTCTCGCCCCAGGCATGGGCAGGGAAAGGTTGAGGAGAGGTCTGCACTCGCTGGATGAGGCGCTCGAGCTTGACGAACTTGTCCATGGCTCTCGCGCGCCGGTCGACATCGCTTACGCCGGCCAAAAGGGATGGTCGCGCAGCGGGAGCAGTCGATGCTCGTCCCAGCACGGGTCGGCGACGAGCTGCAGCTGCGTGACCAAAGGTCCGGTCAGTCCTTCCATGGAGAGACAGGCAAAGCGGTTGGAGCTGGAGCCGGAAAGGGGGACCGAGAGCACAAGCGAGAAGAGGAAGGAGAAAAAGCATCTGGAGGACTTTGGCTGCGTTCTACAATAGAGGCTGTGTAAAACGGGAAACATGCAGCGGCGGTGAACCTCGGCTGTACTGTAGGACCAACGCGGGGTACACGGAGCGAAGAAGCGACTCGGACTGGGAGGCTGCGCTCGACTGGGCTTCTTCATTGCCGACAGCTCTCAGGTTTTTGCTCTGAGATGTATCTATGAGTCTATGAGTGCTCTGTGTCTACTGCTAAGCCTTTACTGACCCCCCAGGCTCCAGCTCTCATCATCGCCGAAGCGCGCCGTTTGAGATTGCCGTGCTGTAGCCGACAAGACTTCCTTCCAACACTCACTCCGCTTCATAAGTCGCTGGTAGTCGGCTTTGAGTAATACCCCAGCGTCTCTCTTGCCGCGACGTAAGCTGTGGCCGATGGTGTCCTTTGGCCGAGCTCGGCGGACGACGCTGTCGCAGAGATTGTGAGAGGGTGGCGGTCTGCAGGGCTGTATTGTCAGCTCAAACTCCACAAGTCCCACGAGAAAGTATCTACAACGCACCTTGCGATGTATCCAGCTGGACACTGACGTTTCGCCGAGAAGTAGGGGTCGCCGAAGCTGCCTCGGCGAAAGACTCGTTGGTGCGAAGCTAAGGAATTCGGTCAGCGTGGTTCGAGAGGAGAAGTAGAAGATGCATACTTGTGCGAGAAACTCGGCCAGATCCCTCTGCACCGTCACGCTGTACGAGATCCACTCGACAAGCGCCTCATCCGAAACGTGCTGCAGACGACCGAGACCATTGACGACCGCCTGTCCGGCCTCCAGTAGCGGATTGATTGAGTCGGGATCCAACCTCGAGAAGCGACTCATCGCCTTGAGACTGCTTGAGGTTGCCGTGGCTGCTCGGCGGAGGCAGTCTAATCGCTCGGCCCGGCTTTTAGCGAGCACTAAGGGAGAAAGTCAGCCTCAAGCGAGCTCAAGAAGTAAGTGCAGGAGCTCACCAAGGTGTATCTCAACCCCGAGATCCTTGACAGCCTTCTCGAAGGAGCAAATGGTCGCGGAACGGCACAGCGAAACGGGACTCTCCCCGACTTCGGCCCTCGACGCCTCATCCGACAACCTTGATGCTTCAATGAACGCTGGTTCCACGTAGTGTTTGTAGTCTGGGCGAGTGATGGGTACGGGAGAAGCCTCAGCCTCGTGCAAGATGGTAGCGATCCGGTCGAAGCGAATCTGGGCGTGCTTTCGGCGCTGCTCGTCGCTTCCGAGGGCGAGGAGGGAAGAGCGTCTCGGTAAGGTGGGATCCGTGCTGGAGGAGACTTTGCGGCGATGGGACATGTCAACAGACGACTAGCGAGACGCAGGAAAGAAAAAAAGAAAGAGTTGCAGTGCTCGTCGCCTGGGGTTGAAAAGGGGCCTTCCTCGGAGGCAGACGTCCAGTGAGCTGCGTTTTCTCTCTCTTGGGTCGCTGAAATGGCAAAGTCGTGTACACGTACATCTCTCGATGCCCGCGTCACTCGTTCGCACTCCCGGTTTGCTCAAGCGCCGAAGTTCGACTCGGATGATTGAGACGCCAGTGAGGGAAGGAGGGTGCTGTTGCAAGGGTGCTACAGTACAGTGATTGAACTAGCAGTACGATGATGGTCGCTGTCCTGCCCGACAGAACAAGCAGTCAGCTACGAAGAAAGCGAGCGCCGAACCGAGCCGAGAAAGAGCTCACCATCAGCCGTTTCTGAGTAGCCATAACGTCCCAATAGCTCTCGCTCAGAAACACCATGCAGGTAGGCTTGTCGACGACCGAGTTGAGGGATATGCTGGTGCTGATGGCGTTTGAAGAGCAATTCCTCGCGACGACCTCGGCGATCTCCTTGAGAAGGCTGCGACAGAGGAGTAAGATCAGCTGGAGCGCCAGGAGGAGAGGCAGAGCAAAACAATAGCGACTTACACCACTAGCCGAGCTGCGTCGGACGCGAGGAGGTGAGGCCGACCGGCGTGATCCGAGACGCTGACGGTTTGCGGAGCGGCGAGCGAGGTGCTGGTGGTGGCGATTCATCTGCGCAGAATTGTGGAAGAAAGTCAGACTTCATCTTCTTCCGGTAAACTGAAGTTTGACTCACCTGCATTGCCAGAACACGAGCTTCGGCATTCAGCTTGGCTGCCTCCGTGGCCTCGCCGAGCAGCTCCTCGTCGCCAGAGTGACCGCAGTCCATGAGAAGGCCCTCAATATTATCATGCATGGTTGCTGAGCGCTCAGAGAAACTTCTGACGTTTGGGTCCGAGTCGTAGTCCGCCGACTCGAATGGGTCGACCTGCTCGAGCTCGGAGGAGGCTTCGAGCAGCTTAGACTCGATGAAATCAATCCGAGCTGCTCCTGTGGATACGGAAGGGGGTTAGAATTGCAGTATCATTGAGAAAGCCAGAAGCAAGTGAGACGGACTACCCGCTCCTACCGCCTGTGAGGGGAGGAAAGTGGAAGAAGCGGATGAGCGAAGGTGGTAACGCTGTCGATTCCGGCGATCCCACCTACTGTTGCAACGCTCTCTCTCAGAGCATTAGCCTCTTGTACAAACTCAGCGAATCGAGGGTCGCGATGCCTGACATCGTCGCTGGCGGGCACGCTCCGAAGTTCTCGGCGAACCTGCACAGCCCGGTCGAGGTGCGGTTTGACAGAATGATCCCACGCTTCCCGGTCAAGATCGACGGGAGACTCCTGTGGAAGAAGGAGGAGGGTGAGCGTCGAGTTCACGTACAGTAACTCGACCTGCTGTGCTGGCTGCCGTACTCACCTCAAGCATTTTGCTAACTTCTTCGGCTGCCTTTATCTTGACCAACGCGTCATGCTTCCTACGAGCATCCGACGGTCCTCCTCGGAGCAGACTGGCTCGAGCAACAGTCGACCGACGAGCGAGGGGCAGGTTGGGGCTGCCTTGCCCGCTCGGCGCTACTCCTCCGGTGTTGCGAAGGGCGAGTTGTCGACGGAGGTCGTCCATGGTGCAAGATAAGAGGGAGAGAGCGAAAAGTCTGAGAGCGCAGACAAGCTGCAGTCGCCACCTCAGACGCGGGCAGGGAGCGCCGAGGAGAAGTGCACAGCTGAAACGTACGAAGGCCAGGCAGTTCCGGCCCGCTGCCGTGCAATGTCTCGAGGAGGTGCTTTTGTGGTCGATAGAGCGAGCGAACCCTCCTTGCGACGCCGTGTCGGCTGCTGAAACGTCGAGCTGGACTGAGAGGCGGGGAGCAGCAGAGGCGAGGACGACGACGGAGGGGGCTAAATGGCCCACGGTACTGTTGAGCAGTACTTAGCTGAAGCATTCCTGCAATCCGACAGCACTTGCAAGCGAGTCGATTCGAGATGAAGTGAATTCCAGGAGGTGAAGTGGTAGAAACAAGAAACGCGAGCTGCTCTTTCGAGGTTGCCCTCAGGGAATCGCGGTGAGAGCGCCTCCTGCTCGCCTACAGCTCCAGCTACCTCGCTTCGAGTCGTCTGGAACGCCTACAGGACTCTCCACCTCGGCCACCACCTCACACTCAGCCCTTTTCGCCCAGGATGAAGGTGCTCGCGGCTGATGCGACGCCAAAGCGCATGTAGGTCTTCATTTTGCTTGCTGGGAGCTCTTCGAGCTGGTTCATAGTCTGAAGCTGCCGCTCAGCTGGACGGAGAGCGGTTTGTCGAGGTACAGGGCTCAGCGCGCTGCCGACAGGTGGAGCAGAGCGTTTCGCGGTGATGGGTCGAAGGGAGCCAGAGAGCTGGCAGCTGGTCAAACTGGAGCCCAGGCGCTCTGACGTCCTACAGTCACCGTTCGCCGTTGTCCATCCGCTACAAACGGCGCTGCAGAGCTCTCCGGCGCCTCACCAAGAGAAGCGTCTTCTCGGGTGTTTGGAGGGTGCTCAGTCCTCTGCAGGATGTACCAGAGATAGCGCAGGAGCAGTCCTGTACAAGAGCTCCTATTCGAAACTCGAGCTAACCCTCTTTCGCCGTTCATAGCAAGCACATCCAGTTCTCCGTCCTCTCCTCCCAGGAAATCGTCGCCATCTCCGAGTTCGAGGCCAACCAGCGTGACTTGTACAAGGTAGAGGACAGGTCGCCCGTTCTGCACGGAGTGCTCGACCGCCGCCTCGGTACCAGCGACAAGAGTGGACGATGCGAGACTTGCGGCCTTTCGCTCGCCGATTGTGTCGGTCACTACGCCTACATCAGGCTCGTCCTCCCCGTCTTCCACATTGGATACTTTCGCCACTGTCTGAACATCCTCCAGTGCATCTGCAAGGTGAGTGGGCGGTTTGAGGGGCGTGATTGGCCTTCGCCGAAACCCAGCCGAGTCAGAGCGTTGCTGTTCGCTGACCCTCACCTTTCTACACCACAGACCTGTTCTCGCATCCTTCTCGACCCTACCGAGCACCGTCGCTTCCTCGCCCTCTTCCGTCGACCCAACCTCGACACCCTCACCATCGCCGCCTTCTCTCGCCAGCTCTCGACCCAGGCGCGCAAGTGCACCATCTGCCCCTACTGTGGTCACATCAACGGCATCGTCAAGAAGATTGGACCCATGCGCATCGGTCACGAGAAGTTCCGCGGAAGGAACAGGACGAAGGAGCCCGACAACCGCGAGGGAAGGGAGGGCAAGGGAACGTACGAGGCGTGGAGGGAGAGCTTCACCGAGGCGATGCACGAGACCAAGGAGATCGAGACGCACATCGAGAAAGCGGTGGACGACCTCAACCCCCTCAAGGTCCTCACCCTCTTCAAGAAGATCCCCTCGGCCGACTGTGAGCTCCTGGGACTCGACCCGAGCGTCGGAAGGCCAGAGGAGTTTCTGTGGCAGTACATCTCGGTACCACCAGTCTGTATTCGTCCGTCGGTCCAGCAGGAGGCAGCTACGTGAGTTTGAGCGAGCTTGCGCCTCGTCGAGCGTAAGCTGATCCCTCTTCTCTGACAGCAACGAGGACGACATCACCGTCAAGCTCACCGAGATCGTCTTCATGAACGCCGTCATCAAGACTGGGCTCGCGAAAGGAGTCACGACGCAGAACCTCATGGTGAGTTGGCTGAGCCGAGAGTCGAGTGGAGCCGAGCTGATGTGCTTCGTTTCACAGGAACAATGGGACTTCCTTCAGCTCGCCGTCGCCACCTACATCAACTCGGAGCTTCCTGGTATCCCTACCGCCATCGTTCGTCGTTTCACTTCCTCGCCCGCCTCGGTTATCGCTGACCGCTCTTCTTCGTCCTCACAGGGTCAGAAGCCGATACGTGGTTTCTGCCAGCGCCTCAAGGGAAAGCAAGGTCGCTTCCGTGGTAACCTCAGTGGAAAACGTGTCGACTTCAGTGGACGTACCGTCATTTCGCCCGATCCCAACCTTCAAATCGACCAGGTGAGTTCGGCTTCGACTTCGGCTTCGACCTTCGCGTCGCTTGTGCTCGCGCTGACGGCCCTCGTGTGTATAGGTCGCCGTTCCCGAACGAGTCTGCAAAGTCCTTACCTTCCCCGACCGAGTCACGCCTCACAACATTGAGGTCCTCCGCGCCGCCGTTCGTAACGGAACCGACGTCCACCCTGGAGCGAACTTCATCCTTCAAGGCGGTCAGGAGCAGTTCAAGAAGTTCCTCAAGTTTGGAGACAAGAACTTTATGGCCGACAAGCTTCGCGTGGGAGACATTGTTGAGCGTCATTTGAGGGATAACGAGTGAGTTCTCGCTTCGGCGCTGATGCCGGCTCGACCAGACGCTAAGCTTCGCCCCTGCCTACAGCATCGTCCTCTTCAACCGTCAGCCGAGTCTGCATAGGCTATCGATTCTTTCCCATCGCGTCAAGGTTAGGCCGTGGAGGACATTCCGCTTGAACGAGTGTGTCTGCACGCCGTGAGTTTCCCTCGCTGTCTCTCCTTCCTCGGCCTCGCTGACCGCTCTCGACTGGACAGCTACAACGCCGACTTCGATGGAGACGAGATGAACCTGCGTTCGTAGCCCGTTCAAAGCCTTCCCCTCTGCTCGGCGGCTGACCTCTCTCTCTCCTCGCAGACGTACCGCAAACCGAGGAGGCGAGGACTGAGGCTTTCCAGCTCATGAACATCAAGCGCAACCTCGTTACTCCTCGCAACGGAGAGCCCATCATCGCCGCCACCCAGGACTTTATCACCGGCTGCTATCTCATCACCCGCCGCGACACCTTCTTCAACCGCGCCGAGTTCACCCAGATCTGCGCCTACCTCGCCGACGCCGACCTTCAGGTCGACATCCCCCCTCCCACCATCATCAAGCCCGTTCGCCTCTGGACTGGCAAGCAGATCTTCAACGTCCTCATGCGCCCCAACAAGCAGTCGAAGGTCCTCATCAACCTCGAATGCAAGAACAAGACGCACGAGAAGCCTAGGCCGGGAGAGCCCCTCGATATGAGCCCCAACGATGGCTACCTCGTCATCCAGAACTCGGAGATCATGTGCGGAGTCATGGACAAGGCGACGGTCGGAGACGGCAACAAGAAGTCGGTCTTTGCCGTCATCCAGAGGGATTATGGAGAGGACGAGGCGGCCTCGGCGATGAACAAGATGGCCAAGGTTTGCGCTCGCTGGCTCGGTGAGTCGTTGATGTCTCTCTCGCCTACTCTTGAGACGACTCGCTGACCTCGCTACGCCTCCCACAGCCAACAAGGGATTCTCGATCGGTATCAGCGACGTTACGCCCGGCGAGGCCCTTCGCGCTCAGAAGGATTCGCTCGTCGAGATCGCCTACGCCGAGTCGAACGACCTCATCCACAAGGCCGCCACGGGCAAGCTCGAGAACCAGCCGGGATCCAACACCGAGGAGACGCTCGAGTCGATGATCTCTGGTACCCTCTCGCGCGTTCGTGACAAGGTCGGAGAGATTTGTATGACCGAGCTCAGTCGCAACAACGCTCCCTTGATCATGGCTACTTGCGGTTCCAAGGGTAAGCTCGTCGGCTCCGATCTTCTCGCTCGTTTGAAAGCTGACCCTCGCTCTCTTCCCGCCCCGCAGGATCCAAGATCAACGTCTCGCAGATGGTCGCTTGTGTCGGACAACAGATTATCGCCGGTCATCGTGTGCCCAACGGTTTCCAAGATCGCTCGCTGCCGCACTTCCCCAAGGGCGCCAAGGACCCTCCTTCCAAGGGATTCGTCCGCAACTCCTTCTACTCCGGACTTCTCGCTACCGAATTCCTCTTCCACGCCATTTCGGGACGTGAAGGACTGGTCGATACCGCCGTCAAGACCGCCGAAACGGGTTACATGGCCCGTCGTCTCATGAAGGTGAGTCTTGTCGCTGCGCTGAGCCGGGAGCTCGGGAGCTGACTCGCTCGGACTTGACAGGCTCTCGAGGATCTCTCGGCTCGCTACGATCGCTCAGTTCGCAGTGCTACTGGAGGAGTTGTTCAGTTCGTCTATGGAGATGACGGACTCGATCCCGCCAACCTCGAGGGCGAGGGAAAGCCCGTCGTTTACGAGCGCACCTGGTCTCACGCGAGGGTGAGCCCTCCTCGTCGCCGCCTCGCCGCTTCGCTCAGCTGACCTTGGCATCTCGCAGGCTCTCGAGCTTCGTACCGCCGACGTCGGACTCCTCCCCTACGAGATTCTCCAGCTCGTCGACCGCGAGTTCGCCAAGCCCTACTTCACTACCGCCTGCTCCCAGCAATTCCTCGTCGAGGTCCGCGCCTTCATCAACGACAGCATCGTCCAGCCTGCCGCCAGGTACCGCGCCGCCTACAACATGCCTGCTGCTCTCGAGCCTCTCCGCAAGGGACAGAATCCGCTCGGAACGGCCACTCGTGAGTCTCGGCGATGCTTCTTCGCTCGAACTTCGGCGCTGACGCCTGGGTTCCTCAACAGACGCTCAGCTCGCTGTGGTCAACAACAAAACCAAGGTCACCGAGGATCAGATGCGCAGGTTCTTGCAGCTCTGCTGGACGAAGTTCGTCAGGGCCAAGATCGAGCCAGGTAAGTCCTCCTCGCCTTCGCCTTCGCCGAGCTCGGCGAGACTGACCTCTCCTCGCCCGTAGGAACCGCCGTCGGAGCCATTGGCGCACAGTCCATCGGAGAGCCCGGAACTCAGATGACGCTCAAGACTTTCCATTTCGCCGGAGTCGCTTCCATGAACGTCACGCTCGGAGTACCGCGTATCAAGGAGATCATCAACGCCGCCAAAACCATCTCGACGCCCATCATTTCGGCCAAGCTGGCTCGCGACGACGATGAGCGCTCGGCTCGTATCGTCAAGGCTCGTATCGAGAAGACCTTCCTCGGCGACGTGAGTCGTCCTTCAGGTTTCGACGTCGCCGAGAAAGCGCTGACCTTCCTCTTCGCCTCTCACAGATTGCTTCCATCGTCTCGGGCAACTACACTTCGAGCAGCATGTACGTCGCTGTGCACATCGACATGAAGGCCATCTACAGTCTTCAGGTGAGTTCTCGCTCCTCTACCGTTCATCTCGCCGCTCGCTAACTCCCTATCCCTTAACAGCTCGAGGTCACGCTCGACAGCATCCGCGAGTCAATCATCAAGGCTCCCAAGCTCAAGATCAAGGCTGGAGTAAGCTAGAGCTCGCTCATTCGCACAGCGAACGCTGGCTGACTCGCCATCCCTTTCCAGGATGTCACCGTCAAGCCCCACCTCAACCAGATCCACGTCCATGCCCTCCACGATAGCGGCAACGGAGAGTCGGCTTACCACCGTATTCTCTGGCTCCGTCGTGTCCTCCCCGGCATCTCTGTCAAGGTCCATGGTCCCACTTTTTCAGCTCGCGAGCTTCGAGCTAACCCTCGCTTCTTCAACAGGGAGTGCCCGGACTCCAGCGTGCCGTCATCCAGGCCAACGCTAGCGGCAAGAAGGAGCTTCTCGTCGAGGGAGAGGGTCTCCGCGAGGTCATGACTACCGATGGTGAGCCGTCTTGCTCTCCCGAGTTCGTGCCGAGCATCGCTGACCAACATCCGCCCTTTCGCAGGTGTCGTCGGCTCTCAAACGACTTCCAACCACATCATGGAGGTAGAGAAGATCCTCGGTATCGAAGCCGCTCGCGCCTGTATCGTTGGTCAAATCGACTACACGATGACTTCTCACGGTCTCGGAGTCGACCCTCGTCATTTGATGCTGCTTGGAGACGTCATGTGCTACAAGGTGAGTTTCTCCCTGTGTTTTGGAGACCTCTTGCGCCTCGCTGACTCGCCCTCAACCACAGGGAGAGGTCCTAGGAATCACTCGTTTCGGAGTCGCCAAGATGAAGGACTCGGTGCTCATGTTGGCCTCCTTCGAGAAGACGACGGATCATCTCTTCAACGCCTCGTTCAACGCTCGTCGTGATCCCATTCAGGGTGTCTCCGAGTGCATCATTCTCGTGAGCCTCTTCCCTCGCTCTCCACTCTTCGCCGAGCTCCACTGACCCGCTCGTTCTTGACGATCAGGGATCTCCCGCCAACAACGTCGGATCCGCCATGCCTGGTCTCGTCTCGCCCAGGCCCGTTCTTCCTCCCCGCGCCAAGCTCGTCTTTGAGCGAGAGGAAGCGCCGGCGCCGAAGAGTCCGGTCAAGGCGAAGAAGGGCAAGGGGCGCGCTTGAGGGGAGAGTACGACTGAAGGGCGGTGACGATGATGGACGAGCTTTCTCTTGTTGTACTTTTCTGGATTCTGCGGTGGTGAGGCTTGGGAAACGAAGCGACGATTCACGATTATTTGGCGCCGAGCATTGGCCAACCCTCGCGAGGATGGTCGAATCTCGCACTGACCGATACGAAAGCTGTACTTTTACAACACCCACACTGATAACGACTACTGCACCCGAAGCTGATCGCTCCACTCGACTGCCTCGGCGAAGGCCCCTCTCAGGCTGCTGGTGGCCTCGGTGCTCCTCCCACGGTTCCCCTGGGCGCCGACGGGAACGACAAGCCCTTCATCCTCTCCTTTGCCTCTGCAGCTTGCCACTTCTTCCTCGCCGCGTCGGTCCTCATCCGAAAGACGTCGCGATTGAGCACCCAGACCTTGGCATCCTTTGCAGCCAGCCGAGCGAGTTCCGACGCCGAGGGAGCGACGGGTGGAGGAGGAGGGAAGAGGGTGGATGCTGAGGTGGTAGCGAGGGACGAGACCGCCGAGTAGCCCGTCTTGAACGAGCTGGCGAGCCAGCCGGACGAGTCCTTGCCCTCGCTTTCCTTGTCCTTCTCGCCTTCCTTCTTTGCCTTGGCCTTCTCTTCGTATTCTTTCTTGACCTTTTCCACCTCGGATTGGAAAGCTGGCGAAACGGAGGGTGAGGGAGGAGCGGAAGTTGCGGGGGAAGAGGGCGACGAGGAGGATGGGGCAGGACGAGCGAAGCCTGGGTCGGTAAGATGCGAGGTACAGGTGTATAGGAAGTCGGTCACCTCCTTGTTGGCTGTGCAATGTGACACAAGTGTGGTCAGCGACGGCTATGAGAGCTGAAGAGCCCACGAGCAGCGCGTCGGAGCTCCGACAGCTGTAGATGAGCTCACCTAGGCAGGACGTGGTCTCTTTCCCACACATGGAGCAAGCTTTGGCCGTCGCCGTGCTGCGCAGGTAGTAGAGGTTGATAAGCTTTGGCGGCCCAGTGGGTGCGGGCGCGGTCGTAGCCATGTCGCGGGCGTGTGGAGGCAGTTGGCAAGGCTGGAGGCACTGCAGACAGGTCTCAAAGAGCGCAGAAAAAGGCTGGTGCTGCGGCGAGCGGCGCAGAGAAGAGGAGAGAAGGCAAGGTGGGATCACTCGCTCTCAGAAGGGGAGCTCGCTCAATTGATCATACAGGTGTTCGCGCTGCCCTCATAGCCACGCTAGCTTTTCAGGTATGTGGTCTATGCTCATCGGCAGCCGAAGCGACTCCGGGATGTTCAACCCCTGCCTTCGCAAGCTTCGCCGAGCTTTAGTCGGGGCTCAATATCACCGAGAGCGCTTACAAAGACCCATTAGCAGCGACATATCAAGGGTAACATCAAGCTCCAACTGTCTAGCTATTCCTCATCCATGCCCAGCACCTTCAAATCGATGTCTTCCACGCCCAAAATCTCCTCCAACGTCTTGCGGCCCCTCGTTCCCATCAGATTCGTCACATACAACACACCCGCCATCGCCCAGTATGCCGCCTCCTTCACCTCCTTTGGCGCAGGTCCCGGCGCACCTTTGATATCCTCCTCCGTGAGCGCCGGTCGCTCGCCTCGAGCGACCATGCTCTGCCAGTCGAAGATACGCTCGTGGATCAACGCCTCGATGAACGAGCCTTCGACGAGTACCTCCTCTTCCTCTGAGGTAGAGCGCAACAGATCCTCCGCGTCTGCCGAGGTGAAGCCTTCGTACCAGTCGGGCAGCACCCACTCGCGAAAGGTGACCTCCGTCTCGCCGTCCTGCCTCGCCAGGACCACCTTCTCCACCTCCTCAAAATCCTCGACGCGGAAAGGGTCTCCCGACTGCCCGCTGGGAACGCTGTTGACCTCGAGGATGCGAAGGTCGGAGAGCTTTTGAGGGCCGAGGAGGAGGGGCTTGAGTTGGGCGACTTTGGGGCGCGAGTGCTCGCCAAAGATGAGGTGTTGGAGGGGGAGAGGTGCTACGAGGTGGGGGAACAGAGGGACGAGATCGGCGGCCGTGTCGAGGGCGAGGTAGGTGAGGTTGGAGAAGCGGGAGAAGGAGTCGCCGAAGGAGCGAATGGGCATCGAGCGCCCTTCGATGACGAGGGGGGACTGGACGATGGTGAGGTCGGTGAGGGAGCCGCAGTGAAGGAAGGAGTAGATTGGGGTGGTGATCAAGTCCCATGGACAGGCGTGGAGTTGAACCTCCTTCGCGCAGGGGAAGAGGAGGGCGAGCATGGGAAGTCCTGGGCCGATAAACGAGCCGCCGAGACGGAGGTGCTCGACGTTGGGGATGGAGAAGTCGGAGAAGAGGTCCTCGGGATCCACATCCCAGGGGTTGTTGGGATTTCTGAGGGCGTCGGGCGTGGCGTCGGCGAGGATGGAGAGGCGGGAGAGGATCGGGAGGTGACTTAGAGGGCGGAGGGTTTCGGGGCTGGGAGTATTGGCGAAGCAGACGCGAATCTCCTTGAGACTCTTTCCGTGGTCCTTAGTGAACTCGTTGGAGACGACGAGGTCGGCCATGGCGAGATGGCGAACGCCGAGGCAGCTTAGTCGAGGGAGAGACTGCAGGAGGCGGAGCATCTCGGCGCCGCTCACCTCGACCGGCGCCTCCTTCTCCTCCGTTTCCTTCTTGTCCCGTCGAGCCTCCACCCCCGAGCCATCCTCAGCTTCGCCTGCGCCGTCCTCCTCTCCCTCTGCCTCAGCGTGGGCTTTGGGCGCGGGAATGCCGACGTCCAGCGTCTCCACGATCTCCCCTAGAGCAGGTGCCTCTGCGATCGTTTGACAGAACTTGGCGAGCTGAGCCTGCGAGCTGAGTACGACGTTGCGGTAGAGGGTCGAGCGCGTGAAGGGGAGGAGACGCTTTGAGAGGACGCCGATGAGCGGCTTGTCGTCGTCGACTGAGCGTGTAGCGTTGAAGATGAGGTCCAGCAGTTCTGAGGGTAAGGCGGAGAGGTGGTCCTGCTCGTCGTCAAGGCTTCTGGTGAGCTGGAAGAGAGGAAAGCGATCAACACGCTTGTTCGAGCTTATGACGGAGGCATGTAGACTTGTAGGCTTACATGGGAGCTAGACACGCCTGTAGCTGTAGCTTGCGACATCCTGAAAGCTTTGAGCCAGTCGAGAAGCGAGGCAAGGCGATGAGGAAGAGGCAGAAGCGCGGTCAGCACGCGACGACGATTCGTAAGTGAGGAATAAGGAGGTGCACTCGGAGGTCGTTTATTCACTGCACCAGAGCCTCATCAATGTTTCAGTGAGGTCGAACGTCTTTTTGCTCTGCTGCACCTGTCCTTCGCGAGCGATTGGCTCGGCGCTCGAACGAAGGATTCAGCGACTCGGAGACGGCGTCCAGAGCCAAGGAGGAGGTGCCAGAATGGCATGCAGGCTGATTTTGTGGTTTGGCATGGATCGATAGCTCCGCTCCGAACTTTATCTAGTTTGAAAGCGAGCAGCCTGCTCGGCGGAAGTTCGGCGCCGCCCAGCCATTCAGGCAGACCCTCTTCGCCTTTGAGCATCACTATCGTAGTCAACCGAGGGTCTGATGGTGAGGGGACTCTCCCGCAGCCTCAGCGCATTACATAAGCCAGCAAGAAGACCGAGCTCAAAGCTCGGCGATTCTGTCGTCGTGGCTTTTGCTCTTCGCTGCTCTCCTTCTGCTCGTTCGTACGCTCGGACTGTGATATCTCATATCGCAGGGACCTCTGTACGATTCTCCCAGGCGACTGGAAGGCATTGTTGGCTCTCGGCTTTGACAGGCTCGGCGGGCTCGGCATGGTCTGATCGTCTACACTTCGGCAACTCGGCCGTTTTCGTCGGAGGCAACGCGGCTGGGACATGCAACACCCGTCCTCAACGTTCTCGCGCAGCGTGGCACCTTGGCGAGATGGGTCTCGGTAGAACATGCGAGCTCGTTCCATCGTTTGACTCGGCGGCTACCTGCTCCGCTCTCGGCCGTTCAAGCAGGCTGTAGGGCGTCACGCTTGGTTGCATTGCGGGTCATTGATGCGCTACATCCGCTGCGCCATATAACAGCGCCTCGTGGTCCTTGCTTGCTCAGCAACAGCGAGTCGAAAGGTGACTAAGACGATTCGGCCCCACCTTGCGTTCAATAGATTATCTCCAACGAGTCAAGTGTCGCCCACGTCTCTCCTTCTCCTACCACACTCGTCGCTCTCACTCTGACCTTCACCACTTGAGCCTCGAACTCGCTCTGTCTCCCCCTTTCACCCCCTCCAACCCTCCCTTTTCCGCCGCCATGGTGCTCGGCGCCCTTTTCGCTCAGCCATCGCTGTCGCTCACCCTTTCGGAGGACATGGTCTTCGTCCACCCTTCTCACTTTGAGCCCGACTTCCTCCTCCCCTCCACCAGCCGTGATCCCATCATCTTTGGTACAGCTCTGCTCTCGCTTCCCTCGGCGCGGGCTGTCGACAAGATTCGTGTCGTCTTTGAGGGACTGACAGACGTCTCTGCTGGGTCGGGGCACCCCTACGAATCTACAACTTCATTACACAAGGAGCTGGAGCTTGATTTGAAGGGCGAGGTCGTCGAGGCTGGTGACCATGCGTGAGTTTCGGCCGGCCGATCCGGAATCGTCGCCGAGCAGCGCTGACCTCGCTCAACAGCTTCAACTTCTCCTTCATTGTACCTTCGAGCACAGCGCCCTATCAGAGGTGCATCTACGGCCGCACCCGTCACTCTAGTACGTCCCACAACCTCCTTGCTGAGCTGCCGTTGACTCATGACTCCCTTTCTACCCTCCCTCCTCCGCCTTCTCCGCTGTGCTCAGTCAAAGCGACGGCTACCTTCCCTGGCACCTTCAAATCATCTATCCGATCTCCTCCCATCGCCGTCTACGTCGTCGCCAACCCCTCGACTCCTGGGGAGGTCCCTCTTCCGACTGATCTCTCGATTCAGCACTACTCTGAGGATCTTGGAGTGCGTCCTTTGCTCTCTCGAGTAACCTCAGCATACTAACCGTCGACTCGCTCTACCGAACAGCCCGTCGGTATCGGATTTGCTTCACCTCACCTCACCGTCGCCGCTCTCGTGAACGCTCGAGTGACTCTGCTCGGAGCGCCAACCGCCGTCACCATCCTCTCAGTCGAGGCCTTCATTACTCAACAATACTCTATTGGCTATTCGAATGGCAAGAGCCACAGCCCGAAGGCTAAGCGTTACCCTCTCCGAAAGGTCAACTCTTCGGCGAGTCCTTCGCTGTGCGCCCCCATCTGCACCGGGTCGTGTACCAACGGTCAGCCCACGTCACAAGATCTTCCTCTTGCACCTGCCTCCTCGCCATCAGCTCCCGACTGCTGTCCTCCTCAGCCCGACGTTACCTCCTGCGACTCAAACCCGCTCGCCGAGCTCGACGCCGGACAGAGTTTCCACTACTGGAGGACGATGCGAGTGCCGGACGACGACCATGTAAGACCTAGTACCCTCGAGGGATCCGACGCGAGGATCAGAGTGAGCCACAAGCTCTCAGTCGAGGTTCGCTACCGCCTCCCTGGCGCCGACACCGACAAGATCCTCCTCATCGGCAAGGACATGGTCATCGGAAGCGTGCGTACCGCTTCCTCGTGCATATATACCGATCCGAGCTGACGCTCAGCCCCTACTACAGTGCTGTGGGCTCACAGACTCTCTACTTCTCCCCGCCTACCAAAAATCGGCGCCGAAGACGATCCAACGCCCTCTTCACCTCCGGTGTCGCTGCAACACGAGCCTGAAAGAGATGTTGGACGCGGAGGGCCTGCTGCTGCAGCGCGCAGGCGAGATTCAGCCCCCGATCTCGGCGAGGCTGCTCGGGGAGGAGGATCCGGCCTCCAAGAGCCCAGGCTTCACCGATAGTGGCACTCCGAGCCTCAGAGGGTCACCAAGGTATGAGATAGAGGAGCTGGAGCAGTAGGGATCAGGGGGGAGCCATATCATAGAGACACTCGGCCTAGCAAACTAATTACAAGCCGTCAAATCCAGTTCAAGGAGCGCGAGATGCGAGCTAATTCGCGTAGCGAAGCCTATATAGCGAATAGAAGCGAGATAAACGATTTTTCAAAGACTACAGAACAAGCGAAATGCACGAACAAGCCTCAAACGGACGACTCAGCCTCGTTTTGCTCCCTCGGCGTCGATCTCCGAACTCCCCTCCGCCTCAACAACGCGCATCGCCTCCTCCCACCCGATCCCCAGCTCATCCACCATACTCTCATCAACCCTCTGCACCTCCTCCGTGCCCAAAATATTCCTCCTCCTCCCACCACCTCTCACTCCTCCAGCCCTCACTCCCTCGCCCACCTGCCTCTCGCTCTTCCTCCACTCCTCCTCGTCCTCCGAGGAATGAGTGCCGGTAGTCGCAATGAAATACTCGAGATCATCTTCGTCGGAGAGCGGACCGGTGTCGCGTGGTTCTATGAGAGGGAGACGAGGGAGACGAGGGGGCATGGCGAAGGGGTCGAACTCGGCGGAGGAGCGGTCGGGGAGAGGCTGGCGAGAAGCTGGGTGATGTGCGGGTGCGGGCACTCGAGGAAGGAGAATCTCGCTGGAGGTGGAGGGAGGTCGGAAGAGGGGCTGCGTCGACTGGGCTGACTGCTGCTGAGGAGGATGGGCCGAGGGAGCGGGCGAGGCTTCGGCTTGCGAGGTGATTGAAGTGGCGCTCGCCTTCGTCCTTGTTCTCGCCGCCTGCGGAGAAGGGGAGGTTGGGTGCTCCAAGGGAGAAGTGAAGCGAGGGGCCTGGATCTCCGCCTCTTCGTGAGCGGTCGAGTCTCGCTGCTCGGCGTTGTCCTCGACCTCGGCGGAGATGGAGACGGTGGGGTCGTGGAACTGGGGAGCATCGTCGTACATCTTGATCGTTTCATCCTCCTGCTCCTCGATGGGATCGCTCTCGTCATCGGCGAGGTCTCCTCCTTCGTCGGCTTCTCCCCTCTCTCCTCCCTGCTCCTCCGCCAGCTGCTCTTGCCCCACAACGCCCTCTCCAGCTCTTTCGGCTCCTCCTCCATCGACCATCATGCTAGTGGCGAGAACAATCTCATCCTCATCCTCGTCACTGCCGTTCTCGTACGTCTCGAGCACAATCGACGAGTGGTCGCCATCCGTCCTCGGCAGGATGAGACTGCCGTCGCTCGGAAGAGGAGGAGGAATGGCTGGTAACGAGCGCTCGCGAGAATCCGTCTCGGTACGAGCGTTCTCTGCGCCGCGTCGAGAATCGAGATGGGAGGGAGCGGTGGAGGTGCGTATGAGAGCCGAGCCGAAAGCGCCGGGTTGCGAAGGGCGAGGGGAGAAGGGGCGTTGGTGAAGGGTGGGGGGTGGCTTTTCGTGAGCTGGAGAGATGGTTTGCGAGCGCGAACGCTGAGGGCGAGAGAGATGAGTGGGATTGGGAAGGGCGGAGGAGAGGGCTTGAAGGTTGAGGGAAGTCGACTCGGCGCCGGCTTCGGTAGTCGAGCGCGTGGTCGAGGCGGGTTGATCTCGGTAGACCCTCAGCGCCGCAGGGGATCCTGCGATACTTCCCCTCCTTGCGAGTCCGCCGGTCGAGGCGTGCCGCACCACGCCTCGGGGACTTGCTCCCATCGCCGAACTTGGTCCTTGTCCTCCGAAAGCCGCCGTTGTTGACGCCGACCGAGGCTGCTGACGGGGTGAAGCGGTGGTGGTGAGACGTTGATTCTGTTGAGGACGAGGGAGGTTGGACTTGTCGCCGAGGACGAGCTGACGAGGAGTAGGCGGAGGAAGCTGAGGGTCGACCGAGGAGTGGCCAGCGGCTGAGCGAGTAGGAGACTGCTCTTGGTGCTGACGCTGCTGTTGCTGATTCTCCTGGTAAGGCTTGGAGGAGGTATCTTGAGCCGTAGGAGGGCCGCTCGTCGGATCAGATGCCCCCGCCATGTCGACGTCCATCTTCTCGGCGCTGCCTCCCGTCTCAACGTGATCCGCATTGCCCTTCTTCTCCCTCAAAACAGTGCCTTTGATCTTCTTCTTCTTGCGCGGCGGGTCATCCTCTCTTTCCTCGTCGCCGTCACCTGTCTCCGATCCAGCAAGTCGTCCGCCTCTGCCAGCACCTCGGTCGCGGCGAGTCGAACTGGAGAGGCTACGAGACTTGCTGAGCTTGGAGGACGTGTTGGTGGAGCCTTTGCGCTTGGTTTTGGGTGAGATTTCGGGGAGAGTGAAGGGTCGCTTGCTTTGCGCCGAGAGATTGAGAGAGAAGGCAGCCGAGGGGATGGGAGCGGGAGCGCTGGGGTTCGCTCGGGGTCGTTTGGCGTGATGGGAGTGCTGTGAGGTAGTAGAAGGGTCAGCTTAGCTCCCATCTGCACCCCTTCGAGGCGCCACATCAGCTACAGCGAGGTGCACGCACCTGCTCGTCCTGCTCAGCTTCACTGCTCTCGCTCTCCTCCCTCGCCTTCTCCCTCCTCCTCTTTCCCAGCTCCGCTGCACTGGTCGCTCGCTTCAACTTGGGTCTCGCCACCTTTGCCTCGCTCTTACCCTGCTGCCTCTTCACGCCAGGCGACGGCAGGGTGGGACGCGCGCTCGCCGCTACAGACTGAGAGCGGTCGCGCTGTCCTTTGCGGCCGTAGGTGAGCTTGGGCTTGCGAGGTCGGATCTCGAGCGAATCGTAGTCGGTTACATGGCCGTCGCTCATGCTGTTGAAGGGGAGGAAACGGGCGAGAGGCGAGATGAAGCGCTTGGAGCGGGCGCCAGGAGAGGGTGCGGAGAGGTGCTGTAGGTGAGTGCGAGGCTGCGAAACGTCGGCTGCAGCTCAGAAAAGCCGTAAGGGAGAAGAGCGGAGAGGGAAAGAGATGGCGAAAGAGAAAGAGGCGAAATCAGTCGCGCTTCTCAAAGAGGCTCATCTCCTCGCTGGTCTCGAGAGAGGCTCCGAATCTTAGAGGGGGTGCGCTCACTCGCGTCTGGTGATATAAGGCAACGTGGGTCGCGTTCATCGTTCTAGCTGCCCGCATCTCTCTAGCTCGGCGCTCTCACCTCCCCCTCGCCCATCTCGAAGCGACAAAGAACTACAATATTGCGATATACACCTCAGACACAACAGATAGAGTTATCCTACAACCCTAGAATACATCATCGGAGCAGATGAATCGCCATCGCATGCCCCGGCGCCGTCTTCGACTCGCTCCTTCTCCTCTGCTCGGCGATCTCTCTCTCCACCCTCTCAACCACAGCTCGCTCCGCCTCCAGGTCCCCAGCACCGGTGATCGTCGATGCACGCTCCAAAGCAAGACCGTCCATGGTGCGCATCTCGGCGAGAGAGGTGTTGCAGAGACAGCGGTTGCGGAGGGGAGAGATGATGGGTCGGGATGGGGAGGGAGCGATGGCGCTGTAGGCGGGGAGGAGGAGCGAGTCGGCGAGGCAGCAGCACTGTGACAAGTAGCGGGCGATGTGAGTTCGAATGAAGAGGAAGAGAGGGAGAACGGAAGCGCGCACCGAAGCGATCGTCACGGGCCTCGAAATGGTGAGCAGCCTATCCTCCTCCTCATACCCCAGCCTGTACCGCACCTCCACCACCAGCTTATGCGACACCCGAATCTTCGTCTCCGTCGCCGGCAGCGTCGTCGGACGAACCTGATCGTCGTTCGGCACTCGAAACAGCGAGGCGTAGCGAAACTCCTCCTCGAACTTGAGCTCGTGCAGCGGGTTGGGGTCCTCCCTCACTGGATCCAAAGGCGCTGAGCTACCGGCTCCTATCGGTCGAGACGGGGTCGGAACGAGGGGATTGGCGTGCGCGGAAGTGTCGACCTTCATGAGGACATGTCGCTTGGGAACGGGGTGAGCGATGCGCCGAGGGTCCTTGTAGTACACGACGAAGGTTTGGGCGATGAGGCAGGAGATGTGGACGATACTGAGAGTCTGGGGAGGGGAGACGAAGTGTAGCTCGGCGTGGATGAGGGAGGAGACGGTGAGATTGGGAGAGGAGAGGGTCACGGCGACGGGCTGAGAAGGGCGAAAAGGTCAGCGGGAAGGCTCGTTCGGATGGAGGCAGGTGACCTACCCCAAGGTCTGACGAGTAGTGCTGTAGACTGGCGTCGAGAGGATCAGGCGCGGCGCCGAGCGGGGTGGGATTGGCCGTCACCCAGATGGCGATGGGCGAGCTCGAGCTGGACATCTTGAGAGGTCCAGCGTAGTCGACGGTGGCTCGGACAAAGTGTCTGACACGCCCATAGCTACAGCGCTGGTAAACCGCAGCCGATGACGGGAGAATGAAGGCGAATCCGAACTGCGAAAGGCCAAGCCGAAGAGGTCAGCTCAGGCGCTCGGCATCGAAGGCTCCCAGACTCACTGCATGACTACCAGCTTCGAGCACCTCGCCATCCAGATCCATATGTAGTGACTTGTCCAAGATCTTCTCCGTCTCGTAGGGAAAATCGATGCCTCCATAAACGTCCGAGAGAGCCTCAAGGCCTATCCTGATGGCTCTAATCGCTCTCCGCTTGGGCAGGGACAAGACTACAGTTCCCCGGAGCAGAGGGTCGTCCGAGGGTGTCGAACTAGGCGATGGGCGTACAAAGATCATTTCCTGTAGTGAAGCCAGGTCAGCGAGCCGCTTCAACCGGGGGGGGGAGAGCAGCCGCGTGATTAGAGCGATTTGCGCGATTGAGGACGTGGGCAGGGCTCGAGAGAGCAGGGAAGGTGCGAAATTGTAGTGGACTACTCACCTGCTCGAGCGTGACCTTGACCGAGGGTTTGCTGAGGAAAGCGAGCGGCGCCATGCTTGGAAGCGGAGAGCGGGGGCGCGATAGGCCACAGAAGACGCTAGTGAGGTGTAGCGGGCGATCCCTGCGATGTAGCCGTGTAGCTACTCTGTACTAGATTGGATCCCGTAAGTGAGCCAGCGATTGAAACGATGTGGTCGAAGGGCAACCAGCGGAGCACGAGGCTCGCTTTCGAGCAGCGGCTGGGTTGCTCTTCTAAGGGATTGGCAATTCACTTCAACCTCGCTCAGCAGTCCAGGAGATTGACGATGGTCAGCAAAATGATCCTGCTGTATCAAAGCACAACAGCAACCTCCTCGGGAAGAGCGCCGAAGCGGAGCTGATCCAGCGCCGCCTGTTCAACTCGGAAAAAACCAACGACGGCTGGGCAGTTACTTGGAAGCAGATCATGAGCTGTACTAGCTAATCTAGTCACGATTCACAGCCCCCTCGTGACTCGTCTCGGCGATGCAGATTTCGTCTGATGCGAGGCCGCCGAGCTCTTCAAGGCTCGAATCGCTCTTGTTCTACTGCACATCACTCGTCACAAACCTCACTCCAGCTTCAATCTCACAACCATGTTTGGCGCTGCACCTCTTCACGGCCTGTACTACTACCACCAGCACTCGCCCGTCGCCCTCCCGCTCCTCCAAGTCACGGCTCAAGCCAGCCTCAAGGACCTCTCAGCAGGCGTCAAACTCGTGCAAGTCTACATCAACGAGTCGGACTTCACCATCGAATGCTCTTACCGCTTCCCGGTGCCCGCCCGAGCCGCCGTCACCTCGTTCGCTCTCGTCAAGCAGGATGGGACGAGGATCGTTGGTGTGGTGCAGGAGAAGGAGGAGGCGAGGGAGACTTACGACCAGGCGATAGAGGAAGGGAAGCTCGCTAGCTTGATGGAGCAGGAGACGCCGGATAGTGAGTTGTCTTGCGCCCCATCAGACGAGTCCGAGATGAGCGCTGACCGAGCTCTGCACTCAGCGTTCCAAGTGGCTGTAGGCAACCTCCTGCCCAAGGAGAAGGTCACTGTCGAGCTTTTCTACTCGACCGAGCTCACCGAGGACGAGGTCAACGATTCCATTCGCTTCCACCTCCCCGCTCACATCGGCGCTCGCTACGGTCAAGGTCCCTCCTCCAAGCCTTCGCCCTCGCTCTTCACCCTGTCGCCTTCCACTTCCACCTCCTTCTTCTACCTCGACCTCTCCATCGAATCCGTCTCGCCCATCCGTCAAATCGGCAGCCCTTCGCACACCGTTTCCACCTCGCTCGGCCCCGATCCCTCCCTCCCCAACGCCGCCGAGCTCCCCTTCTCCAACTACGCTCGCGTCACCTTTGCCTCCGACTCGACTCTCGACCACGACTTTATTCTCACCCTCCAATGCACTGGACTCGACGCTCCTCGCTGCATCGCCGAGCTTCACCCTTCGCCCGAGCACGATACCGCCGCGCTCTTGCTTTCAATGGTGCCCAAGTTCAAGCTTCCCGATATCGGAGAACAAGAGTACCTCTTCCTTGTCGATCGGAGTGGAAGCATGGGAGGAGAGAGGATCAGCATGGCGAGGAAGGCGCTCGTCGTTCTCTTGAGATCGCTGCCGAAGGAGGGAACCAGGTTCAACATTGTGTCGTTTGGCAACAACAGCAGTGCGCTCTGGTCGAAGGGTAGTCGTGCTTACTCTCAGGTGAGCTGTGATTGTCCCTCTCTTTGCCTTCTCTCGCTCACCTCTCTCCCATTTGCAGAGCTCACTCGACGACGCGACCAAGCACGTCGACAGCATGGACGCGGACTTTGGAGGTACCAAGATGAGGAAGGCGCTTGACGCTACCTTCTCAGCTCGCAAGACCGACAAGCCTACCAGCGTGTTTGTCCTCACCGACGGCGATGTGAGTGCTCTCGCTTTTTCTCATCCTCGCCGATCGTTGAGCTGACCTCTTCTCTCGCTTCCCACAGGCCTGGGATCTCGGTGGAGTCAACGCTGCTGTCTCCACTGCCGTCACCACCTCTACCTCGACCGCCCCTCTCCGAGTCTTCGTCCTCGGCATCGGCAACTCGGCTTCGACCGCCATGTGCGAAGGGATCGCTCGCGCTGGCAACGGCACGGCTCAGTTCGTCATGGATGGCGAGTCGTTCACCGGCAAGACTGCGAGGCTCCTCAAGGCTGCGAGGTCGCCTCAGCTCCTCAACGTGAGGCTCGAGTTGCCCGAGTCGGTCGAGGTCGAGGCGCCCGAGTACTCGCAGGCAGTGGAGGAAGAGTTCGAGCTCATCGATGGGGAGGAGAAGGTTGAGCAGGAGAAGAAGGGGAAGGAGGTCGCCTCTTCGGTCGCCACCCTCAGCCTTTTCGACGACTCGGAGGATCCCCTCGCCACCGCCGCCGACTCAACCAAGCCCTTCACTACTCCCTCGCGCATCTCTCTCCCTCCTACTCCTCCCATCCAGCAAGCTCCCCGCTCCATCCAATCTCTCTACCCCGGCAGCCGCCTCCACGCCTACCTCATCCTCACGCCCGCCTCTCTCCTCCCTCGCTCCATCTTCCTCCGCGCCGAACTCGCCTCGGGACAACAGCTCGAGCTCGAGGTGCCCGTCACCACCTTCAAGCTTCCTCTTGACGAGCTCTTGCCTACCCCCATCCACGCTCTCGCTGCAAGTCAACTCATACAGGATCTGGAGGACGGCCGTCACGGCATCAAGGTCGAAGGAGGCGACGAGGAGTTGCTCGCTCGTACGGTCAAGGCCCACATCGTTCGCCTTGGCAAGACCTACTCGCTCGCTTCGTCGCACACTAGCTTCGTTGCGGTCGACGAGTCCGAGGTCGACGAGAAGAGGAAGCAGGTCCTCAAGCCCTGCAGGATCGCCACTCTCCCTCCTCCCCCTCGAGCTGCGGTGTGCTTCGGCATGGCGGCACCACAACAATTTAAGCTCAAAAAGGCCTCGGGAGGAGGTCTCTTCGGAGGCGTAGGCGCTCGACTCTTCAGCACCTCCTCCAGCTCGGCGACTCCTCCTCCTCCTCCCGCCCCTCGAGGCGCTCCCATCACTGCCGCATGCTTTGGATCCCCCTCCGCCTCGTACAGCGTTCCAGCTCCTCGCTCGCTTGGATACGGATCCGCCGCACCGCCTGGAGGAGGAGGCCTCTTCGGCTCGGTGCCCAAACCCTTCGCCGCTTTCCCTCCTCCTTGCGTCGCCCCTGCCCCCGCTTTCGCCTCTTACGACAACAGCAACATGCAGGCTTGCGCCATGTTGACTGGTGGAGGAGGAGGTTCCCTCTTCGCTCAAGCTTCCTACGGCGCCGCTCCTCCCTCCGCCACCGCCGAGCTGTCCTCTCCCGCCACTCTCACCCCCTCGGATCGTATCGACGCCCTCGCCCGTCACCAAGCTTTTGACGGATCCTTCGCCTCCTCCGCCATCGCCCTCTGCAGCACCACCTCCCCCTCGTCAACCACTCTCGAAGCCATCCTCCTCCACCTCGCTCGCATCCGGATCGCTCCTCTCGCTCGCGTGGAGGCACTGAGCAACGAGGACAAGGAGAAGCTCGTCGCTACGGCTAGTGTGGTTGCCTTCTGGGAGAAGCAGATGCAGAATCAGCGCGAGGAGTGGGAGGGGATGGCCGAGAAAGCGAGGCAGTTCGGTGGAGAGAAGGTCGGCGAGCAGGAGTGGGAGGAGTTGGTGAGGAGGGTCAAGGGGTTGGTCTGAGGTGCCTGCAGCTTGTTTGTTTTCGTAGTAGCCTTTGATATGCATGCTCTTCCTTCGTTTCTGAGATAGCTAGCTGGCGCCGAGGACGATGGGCCCGTTTGAGGCCGACGATGAGAAGCGCCAGACTCTCGCGCATTGGGCGGCCGACGCACGAGCGCCGAACTGCTGGCATCTCCGCTCGTATTTGTCTGCTTGTCAAGGCGGCTCCGTTTCCTCCTCCTCCGAACGGGCGGGGAGGAGACACTTCTCTCAAGCTCCTTCGTTCGCGAGATCAAGGGGAAGCGAAGCGGTAGTGGAACAACCTTACAGTCTATGAATCACAGCACGAGTATTAAAAGCCCGTCACAGCAGCTCCAACGCCGAGCATCCCAACGACCAGCGCGAGCACTCCTCCCTTCCCAACGCTCCACAACCTCTCCGCCCGACTCGTCGTCGACCCTGCTCCACCGATAGCTCCAATCACTCCACTCGCCGCTACGCCGCCACTTGATGACCTCGTGTTGAGGCCTCCTGAGTAGACTCGAACCGACGCGATCTCGAAGTAGGCTTCGTCGAAGTGGGAGGGGTCCAGGATGTAGTCGGCGCAGCGGCCTGTGCCGCAGGCGGGAGAGAAGACGCCTGGTTCTCCTGCCCCTATAGAGAGAGAGAGAGAGAGAGAGGAAGTCAGTACGAGGAACGAGGCGAGAGAAGAGGCTAGGCGAGCGCCGAAGCGAGAGCCGAAAACTAGACTTACAGCTTCCACAGAGGGCGATATTGATCGTGATCTGCTGAGGCGCAAAATACTGATTGATGTTGCACGATGAGGAAGGGTAGTAGGCGATGGGGAGGCCCCAAGACGTGGGGTCGGGGGTGCCATTGACGGCGACGAGGTCGGAGGGGATGTCGGCGCGCTGTGGGAGAGAGCAGAGGTCAGTGAGGGGTAGCTAGAGCGAGAAAGGGTAGAAAAAAAACTGACCGAGAAGAACCAGACCGAGATGCCATCACTTGCCAGATCGGTAGCGTAGATTCCTCCTCCGACCGCGGCGAACGAGGGGCCGTAAGAGGCGTTTGTTGGCGATTCGAAGGTACAGCCGTGGTTGGCGGCAACTTGATAGTTGCAGTCGTTGAATGACATCGTTCCCGAGGCCTCGGAAGTTGCGGTAGAGTTGCCGGCGTAGCATCCAATCGTTGAATGAAGCGCCACAGCGTTCTTCTGCAGGTTGACGGTTTCGAACATGTCCACTTCTCCCCCTGATGGCCACTCCCTTGCCTTCATCCAGAACGCTGGCCATGTTGCGCACTGTCAGAGGAAGTGAGGTCAGCCTCCAGCCTCAAAAGCCGAGCACCGAGCGACTCACTCCGTACGGAACGTGAAGGGCATCCATGACGATCAGGGAGCCGATATCGTATGCTGCTTGCGATGTGATGCGTACAGAGTTGCGCAGGGCGTTGGTACTCGATGTGAGTGTACTTTCGGACGAGAGAGGTCAGCTTCGGCGAGGGCAAAGCGAAGTGCAAGAAAGCTCACGTCTCGTTGTCGACCTTGATGATAGCGTTGCCCGCCGAGTTGGTGTAGGCGAAGTCGCTCGACTCGTCCTTTGCGACGTAGTAGACGGCGCCTGCAGCGGAGCGGAGCGTTAGCTGTCGAGGCGAGCGAAGCAAGGCTGCAAGAAGCGCACCATTTGTCAAGTTGTCACGGTTGCCCCAGTAGTCCCACCCTTCGAAGAAGCTCTCGCCTTGATACGCAACCTCCAGCGAGTAGTCGGCGCGGACAAAGGAGATGAGCGCGGAGAGGGAAAGCGATGCGACGACGAAGGCGAGCATCCTTCAGCGAGCGGAAGCTAAACGGCTGCACGGATGGCCTTGGGCTAGCTGTAGGGTGTTATGGCGCACGTCGATAATGCACTGCTGCTCGGCGAAGTATTTAGAAGGCGCGGGGATTGCAGCGAGCAGAGATGAAGGCGAAGAAGCGAGGCTGACGGCTTCAGCTCTGCTCCAAATCCTCTCAAGGCGCGAAAGAAGCTGGGCACCGATCGTAAAGATGGCTGTACAGCTGCAACAGGACAGATGCCATCGTGCGACGTGTTGAAGGATGAGAGCGGAGGAACAAGCCTCGCGCGCGTGGAGCAGCCCTTTTCGGCGCCGGGGTTGGCGATCGACCTTTCCCTCTCGCTCCTTCCTCTTTCGCCGCTTCTTTTGGGTTTCTCGTCCTGAATCGAAACTCTGTACCGAGTCGCTTCCCCTCCTCCCCCTCGCTCAACTCGGCCACCGCCATGTCCCTGTCGTCAAGGGGAAAAACGCATGCTCGCTCGCTGCTCTTCCTCTCCATCTCTCTTCCACGAGCTCGTACGGCCGCCTTTCCTTCCGTGCCGCTCTATCTGAGCTTATCTTCAAGCTAGTCTCACCTTGCCTGCGCCCGAGGTAAGACTTCCTTCCGCACCGGCGCCTCCCCCTTGCTGACGGGTCGCTTGGCCCCAGATGTCTTTCAACCCCAGCAGCCGTCCTATCTTCGCGCCATCCTTCGTCCCGACCCACTCGCGATACGACTCGACGTCCAGCAGCAGCTCGAGCGAGGAAGGCAAGGATGCACCAGCGGCGGACGACCGGCGCCCGAGCGCAAGTTGGATTGACTCTGTTCAGCAACGGCCGACGCTCGCCTACCATCAAGCTCCCAGCGCGTCGACTCTCTCCAGTAACGCCAGCGAGGTCAGCGCCGTTTACGCCGGCGAGCCTCTGCGCAAGCGCTTCAAGGCGCCAAAGAAGTCTCACCGGCTCGACCGAGAGGCTGGCAATGTACGTCTTTCGCTCGCCCTCCTCGCTCGCGGCGAGTCCCACTGACTCCTCGCTTTCTGTACGACAGCCCAAACCATGGATGAAGGGACGTACCACCATCACCCGCGACAAAAAGAGCTACTTCACCACTTTGGGGGGAATCTTCCTGGGCGTAGCCGGGGGCCTCGTCCTCATTTTGCGCGCCTGCCTCATGGCTGATCACGACAAGTACGACTTGCTATTCGAGGACGAGTTCAGCGGCACGACCCTCAACAAGTCGCATTGGAAGGTAGAGGAAAGGGTCGGCGGAGGAGAGTCGGTGAGTCCTTCTCCCCCTTTTCGAGGTTCTCGAGGGATGTAGTGGTACAAACGACGCTGACCGTCTCTCTTCATCGCATCTGCATCGCACAAAGAACGATTTCACCTGGTTCACACAGCACAATCACTACGTCGCCGATGGAAACCTCTGGATTGTACCAACGTTGACCAACGAGACCCTTGTGCCCGAAACCGACTACGCGTGAGTCCTCCTGCCTTCTACAGGCGCGTTTCAGCGACCCTCGGCTTGGTCGGCCACGATCCAGAGCGGAACTTCGGCTGACCTCGGCGCTTCCTTTCCTCGCCAGCCTCCTCAATTCTACTGTCCTCCAGCTCGGCTCCTCCTGCGACTCGATTCACATTGATGACTGCCGTATAGTCGCCGACACCGAGCACAATCAAACTCTCACCATCCCCCCGATTCAAAGCGCCATGATTTCGACGCGGAACAAGGTCAGCATCAAGTATGGAAGAGTGGTCGTCCGGGCTCGGATGCCCAAAGGGTGAGTCACCGCTCATCGGTCTGGGATATAATCTCCCCTCTCCCCGCTCCTACCCGACTACAGTCTCTCTGTTCCATCCACCCCAGCGCCTCGAGCTGACCCCTCCGCTCTCTATAGAGACTGGCTCTGGCCTCAAATCTCCCTGGTCCCTCGCGACGAGGTGTACGGTGACTACCCGCAGTCGGGTTTGATCACCGCATTTGAGAGTCGAGGTAATCAGGCGACTAAGCGGCCGCAGCAACTCAACAACGAGGCGGTTTCGGGTGAGTCGCGCCTTCTCGTTCGGCGACGACCTCGGCTGACGCATTCTACGCTCTACAGGCCTTCACTGGGGTACGGCGCCTTCCTACGACCGTTTCTATCTGACTCAAGGTCTTTACAAGGTGAGCGGAGCGCGAGGACGGCTCGCAGAATCTCGGCTGACCTCTTCTTCTCGACCCCGTCTTCGTCTCCTTCGACTCCGCCTTCAGGTCTACCGCAACTTCTTCAATCAGCGCTACTGTATGTTACGCTCTTCGTCTCCTCCCGACTGTCTTCTCACTCATCCTCCTCTCTTACCTCAACTCTTCAACCTTTCCTCTCTCCTCCTCCCTCTCTCGCGCTCCCCTGCATCCCTTTCTCTTCCTCTCCTCTTTCTTAGACGACTTTGGTGTCGACTGGACGCCTCACTCCGGTGAGTCTACGATCTCTGCCTTTGCTGGTGTCGCTCCCTCGCTCATGGCTCTCGGTCTTGCCTCTCCTTCGACCCCTTCGATTCCACCCCTCCCTCAGTGACGATGTGGGTCAACTCGCGCACTAGGATCACCTTTCGCTATGGATTCGGCAAGGACAAGACCTTCTGGGAACTTGGTGAGTGGCCGCTCGGCCAAGGCGATTGGCTCACTTCGGCGGAACCCCAGCTGACGTGACGCTTCGCCGCAGGATCGTTCGGGTATTCTTACGGCAACGGTACTATCATCACCAACCCATGGGCGTCTGCACAGGACCAACACATCGCGCCCTTCGACCAAGAGTTCTACCTACGAATCGCGCTGCTCGTGGGCGGTACCGACGGCTACTGGCTCGACGATCTCCCCAACAAGCCGTGGCGCAACAGCGACGACCGTTCGCAGGCTATGCAGCGCTTCCTCAACTACGTCGACGTCTGGTCACCGACTTGGCCTTCAGGGGAGAAGATTCGCGACCGAGGCCTGGCTATCGACAAGATCAGCGTCTACCAGCGTAGGAATTGAGCTTGACCGGAGGGTGCTGAGCGGAGGGTACTGAGCCGAGGGCACTGCGCGAGAAAAGCTGGGGAGCCGAGGTCGCCGGTCGCCGGTCGCCGTCGTCGAGGAGAGCAGAGGGTTTCGTTTTTCCAGGGCTGTAGATTCTCATAGATTGCATAACCGTCTTAGACCGCTGTATTATAGAATCATCAAAACTTTTTTTTATCAGTTTCAGAACAGAAAAAGCCAGCGAAAGCCCGTCGCAAGCGCGAGCTTGTCGTTTCGCCGTTGCTCGTCCTGCTCGGCGCTCGCTCTGAGGTACTCTCATACCTTCTATTCCGTTTTGCGAGGTCAAATTGAACTATCTCGGTGACATGCGAGGTCAGGACACTGATGAGAGTGTACTAATGTGAGCCTCAAGGCGAGGAGCGGCGACCCTCCGAGCAGCTAGGTCCCTTTCGGTGTCGAAGCGCGCAGGCTTTTCGCTCGCCCCAGACCGGCTTCGGTGTACCGGTACAAAGGAGGGATAGTAAGAGCTGGAGGCCATTTCTTGCCAGAGGTGCCGAGAGCTCGTTGGGACCCCGATGAGGAGAGGGGATAGTCGTCGCCGAAAAGGGAGGGGGCGAGCCAACCGAAAAGCTGACGAAAGACGAGAAAGAGGTGGATACAATACAGAATACATCCTACGATATGTATACTGTGTAGCGAATGAGGTGTCTCGCGGCCCCCATCTACAACATGCTGGCCGGTTCTTTCAGCGCCGAACGGCTGAGTTCGGTGCTTGATGGACTCCGAATCGCCCTCGCTCCTTCGAGAGGTTCTCTCGGTCCTGCCACCTCGTGTACTACTGCATGTCTACCTGGAGTTGTGTATCAACATCCTTTCGTCCCTTCCTCCCCTTTTCCGATCTGGTCTGCCCCAGAGATCCTCGCCGAACCGAAAAGCAACGTCGCCGGCGCCGAAGGGTATCCACATCGGCGTATCCATCTGAGCGGTACAAAGTCTCTCTTCGCCGACCGAGCCACTGTTTGGGAAAGCGGCTGGGAGGGTACAGACCAGAAAGGAGATGTTGAACGACGTTTCCTTCGCCACGCCAGGCAGGCGAGTCGTGCCTTCCTCCCCCAGCCTCCACAGAATCTTCGTTGGGAGGAGGAGCAGGGAGCAGCTGCCCACCGCAGAAATCTCTGACGTCTACAGGAGCTCTATCCGCGTGGCTTCTTTACACGACTGCAACAAGACACTTCGCTCGCCTTCCCCCGCTCCAAGCTCCATCGCCGAACCCTCTCTTTGTTCCTCTTGCGAGCGCTCGGTGTAGGCTACGTCGCATGGCATGGCCATCCTTGGATGTTCGCCATGCGCCACCTTTCTTTCTGTACTGTGTAGAGTTTGAGCGAGGCTGCCGAATCCGATCCGACGCCGAAAGGGAGTGACAGCTGCGATCGCTTCCTGAACGACAGCGAGCGCTCTCCTCGCGGGGTGCTGCTCGACACAGCGAACCTTCTCTTTCTCTCCTACCTTTACCTTCGCCTCGTATCCCCTGTGCCATCCCTCTCAAGATGGAGAGACGCCCTTCGACTCAGTCGGAGATCTCGGTGCGCTCGGTCGCCTTCGAAGACTCCACTACGCCGGTCTCCCGCCGGCGAGCCTCCCAGCAATCTCTCAACTCGAGGCGCTCTTCATTCGCCGCTAGCCATGGCCACCTCAGATCCATTCGCTCCATTTCTGAACTGCACGAAGAGTTCGGCGCTGGTCAGCCCTCCCCCTTTTTTCGCTGCTCGTTGCTCGTCGCTGATACATTCTTTGCCGGACAGACTTGGTTACAGTCGCAAACACGCACAAGAGGCAATTTCTGATGGCAGAATGGTTGTTGTATGCTCATTCGCCGTTTCGTGTTGAGGCAGTCCTCTGAGCCGAGCTCATCTCCTTCCTTCCTTCCTCCTCCCCCTCCTCGTCTTCTTGCTACTTGTCACTGTAGCCGCCAATGCGAGACCAGGGGATGGTTTCCAAACGCTGGCTGGGGCATCGTCGCCGTTCGCGCCTCTGTAGGGAAAGCCGGCCTGTCAACGTACGCGGCGTATCCTCCACCAGAGTCGGTCGACGGTGCTTCCCTCCTGCTCGAAGGGATCGCCATCATCAACGCTGAGGCAGCGGTCATTGTATCATCGCATGTGGTCCGAAGCATCCTCTCGTCTCTGTAAGTCTCGCGCTGTGCTCGTACCCCTCCTCCCCGCCGACGTTGTTTCCGCCCCGGTTCCAAGCTGACCCCGGCCTTTGCTACAGCGACCACTCTCAAGAGCGCATCTCTCTCAATGAAGATCTCTCTATCCAGGTCATCGACACGCTCGAGGACTTGGGATCTTGCCAACGGCATCAATACGCGGCGTTCTGTCGGGAGAACCTCTCCTTGGTCGTATGGTCCGACGACGTTACAGCGTTGGTTCCTAATGCGCAAACGGTACGCTGCTGCTCGCCTCGGCTCGATAGCCTCGTCGTTGCCGGTCGCTGACAATTCGCCTACCTTTCTCAGCTCGCCGACCAGATGCTCGACTTCATCTGGCGCCAACACGACGAGGAGGACATCAAGGTCGAGGACTCCGCAGAACCAGTCGTCTCGCCCGCCGATGTCGAGGCCAGTCTGCAGCCGACCAAACGACCGACCGGCCTCCTCACTCCGCTTCACGTCGGCCTCGCCCTCGGCCTCAACATCTTCGTCTCGCTCAACACGGTCAAGATCCTCATCCAGGAGTACATGACGGATGGCTACTACCCTCGACTCTTCATCGCCCTCGCTATTCCTCTGCAGATGGCCGTCTCCCAGGTTCGTTGCTCGCTCTCTCGGCATCACTCCCCGGGTCGAGGAGGCCACTGACACGCTGGCCTTTTTACCAGTTCTTTTGCGTCATTGTCGTGGCGGTGGTACTACAACTTTTCGGGCCGATCCAGCAAATGCACGCCTGTAATCGCTACTACTCGGGTCAGCGACCGCCGAGGATGAAGGGGCCTCTCCCCGATTTCACCGTCCTCATGCCTGTCTACAAGGAGGGACTCGAGTCTGTTCTTCAGCCCACCATTCGCTCGCTGCAGGAGGCCATCAAGACGGTCAGTCTGCCTTTCTCCCTTTGCCCAATGCTCGGCGATTCACTGATACGTTCTTCTCCTCTATCAACGCCCTCTTCCTCCACTCAACGCAATCATCACCACCATCATCACCATCTTTGTACTCTACCTCCCTCATACCCTCACACTCTCATTATCATCCTCGCCGTTCACTGCTCGCAGTACGAGCTTCAAGGCGGATCCGTCAACATCTTGGTTTGCGACGACGGCATGCAGTTGCTGGGTGCGGAGGACTACATCATCCGGAAGTCCTTCTATGAGGCCAACTCCATCGGCTATGTCGCTCGTCCCGGACATCAGAAGGGTTGGCTCCGTGCTGGTCGCTTCAAGAAGAGTTCCAACCTCAACTCGGCGCTGGAGCTTTCGATTCGCATCGAGGCACTCATGGACGAGCGTCGGCCGCAGAGATCGCTGGACGAACCATGGTCCTACGAAGAGGATCAAGTGCTGTACGAGCAGTGCCTTCAAGACGCGCTCGAGGAGACGACGAGGATCGTCCCGCCCGAGGGCGACGACGAGAAAGGCAAGACTCTCGCGCTTTGGGCGGCCGGCAACGTTCGCATCGGCGAGCTCATTCTCATCATCGACTCCGACACTCGTGTTCCCTCCGACTGCTTCCTCGACGCGGCCTCCGAGATGCACGAGTCGCCTCAGTGCTCCATCATCCAGCACGTTTCGGACGTCGTGAGTCTTCTCTGTAGTCTCTTCTCGTTTTCCGAAGATAGAGCTGACCCTCTATTCGATAGATGTTCGTCGGTACCGACTTTTTCGAGGCTGGAATCGCCTTCTTCACGGTGAGCCCACTTTCTTCGGCGCTCTTCTTCAGCCTACTAGGACGGCTCACGAGGCCCTCGTTCTGCTTGCTGACCTTCTCCATCTCGTCCTCTATAGCGTCTTGTCAACACCTCCATCTCGTGAGTCTGTCGCGCGCCCTGCGAGCCCGCTCGTTGCGCTTACGGCGTCCGCTGACCTTCCCCACGACCTGTTTCGCTTTACCGTCTCGCCTACAACAGCTGGGTAACGGCGGGCGGAGAAATCGGTTGCTTCGTGTCAGTAGCTTCGCTCTCCCCTCTCCCTGGGCTTCAGACCCAGCCAATCGGCGCCGAAAACTGACTCTCCCTTCGACGTCCTCCCAACAGCGGTCACAACGCCTTCATTCGCTGGAGTGCGCTACAGGAGATTGCTCAGTGGAAGGAGGACGAGAACCGCTGGCAGATCTGGTCCGAGAGCCACGTCTCGGAAGGTGAGCGACGTCTTCCCTCATCCGCTCCTTCTTCGCTCTCTCCCTCGCCTCCATCCATCCCTTCTCCTCCCTCCTTCTCCCTCCCGACCCTCATCATCTTCCCCTGTTTTCCTGCTCCTTTCTTCCCATTGCTGACCCACTGACGCTCTCCTCTGAACCTCTGTCAGACTTCGATTGTGCCCTTCGCATGCTCGTCGCCGGCTACGACGTTCGATGGGCTACCTACTCGAACGGTGGCTTCCAGGAGGGAGTCTCGCTGACCGCAGACGATGAGATCAACCGCTGGCAGAGTGCGGACGCTCTCTCTTGCGCTCGGGGACTTCGCTGACGCTTCTCGCTGGGCAGAGTACGCTTTCGGTGTGTCCGAGCTTCTCCTCCACCGCTTCAAAGACTGGCCTACCAAGGGGCCTTTCACCAAGATGGCCAAGCGTACGCTCTCTTCCTTCCCATCCTTTCCCTAGCCCTCGCAAAGCCAGGCAACGAAGTCCGAACTGACCTGCTGCCGCTCTCGTCCAGATTTCTTCTGGGAGTCAAATTTGCCCATCCACTACAAGTTCTCGTCGTGGGCCTACATGATGTCATACTACGGCATCAGTGTTGCCTTCCCTCTGTGAGTCTCGTGGGCTCGAGGATTCGATCCGAACCGAGCTCACCCGCCTTCATCTTTCCCCTCTCCTCGCGGTTTACAGGTCCATCGTCGGCTACATCCTTTACGGCCTCTTCATCCCTAGTCTCGACAACGCGTACTTGCCGTCTTGGAAAGTCAACGTGAGTAGCTGCCTCCTCGCCTCGCCCGAGGGCTCGCCTCGGTCGAGCTCCCTCTGCTCCCCGGTCGCTGTACTGACCTCGCTACATCCCGACTACAGGTCTCCCTCTTTGTTGTATTCGGTTGCGCGTCCGCTTTCGCCTTTGCCATCCTGCGTTATCGCGTTGGTGAGTCTCGCTTTCTCTCTTTCCCCCTTCTCGCAATCCTCTCCGCTCCCTCACGGGCCATTATACGCAAAGCTGACCTCGTCCCCCTCTCAACAGGCCAAGCAGGACTGCACATCTGTCTTTGGGAACAGGCTAAATGGACCGTGAGTGACCATCTTCGCTTAGCCTCGCCTCCGCCGAAGCTCTCTGGCAGCTCGGGCGCCGTTGCTGACCAGTTCTCTCTCTTCTACAGCCCTTCAACACACTGTTCTTCCTTGGCATGTCGTTACATGTCTGCTTTGCTCTCCTCGCCCACCCCCTTTCGTACAACATGACTTGGGGCGCTACCCTAAAGGAATCCACGGAAGCGACCATCCTCACCGAGCTGCCGGCCATCTTCAAGCGCTACCGCGTCGTTTTCTCCATATGCCTGCTCTGCATAGCCATGATGATCACCTTCGCTTTCTTGCCGTGGATGGAATGGGCCATTATCGACTGGGTGTAAGCCTCTCTTTCGCACTCCTCGCCTCCGCCGAAGGCTGACTTGAGCCTCTCAACCCACAGATCCATCGTGCCTTTGGCGCTCGTCGTAGCAGGACATGTCCTCTACCCATTCTTCCTCAACGTGAGCCTCCCCCTCTTCCTCCTCGTCGTCCCAACCCTTGACTGACGCCTTATTTCGATTCGCAGCCCGCCATCATGTCCTTCCGCTTCTAAGGGAGCTTATCTCCGCATATGTACATAGTTATAGAGCTCTGGGTGTATATAGAGGCTTGCTGGCATGTAGATAGGATTGAATCCCCTCCGCCCGATGGTTCAAGCTTCGGCGAAGATTATGTGGAGGCTCGGCCCGAAGAGCAGACTTGACGCCACGCTGTTTGCGCCGACTTGGCGTGCGACTGTACCTCTGTGCGTGGCGCTCGTCGCTCAAGTGATCCTGGCTTGGCGAAATCTTCTGGCGCCTGCCGAGCCTCCACCGAGGAGGTCGTTCCTTCCTTTATCCTCCCTCGCGTCGGGATGTGTGTTGCTATAGACAAAGAGAATACTGGAGAGTAGGGAGCCAAGACAGGCCATGAGCTTGGCGGAATTTGTGGGCACCAGACAAGGGAAGTGGAGATTGCGGAGATTCTTGAGGGTCTTTCGGCGTGGGTTTTCAGATCCGTGTAGCTCATACATCTCGATTGTAGAGCAGCCGTGATGTATCTATGATTCTCGGGCTTGGCGAAGCGCGAGAGATTGTTTCGGCAAGGCGGCCTCTCGGCGAAAGCGGGTGCTTGAGCTCGGCGTTCGCAAAGGCGGGCTGAGGTCGTCGGGACCTCTCCGACGCCATCAAGAGCACAGACCAACCAATTATTCCGTCTCTCCAGCTCTACGCCAACTCAACTTCATCAACCTGCGCCTCCCTCCTCTTCCCCCGACTCTCCCTCGCCTCCTTCGCCACGCCCTTCTGATACCTCCGCTCCTCCTCCCTCTTCTCGTTGAACCTCTTTGTTCGCTTGGCACGCGAGTGGTAGCCGCCGTGTAGATCAATAGGGGAAATGTTGAGTTCGGGAACGTCGGAATGAGGGGCGCTGGTTTGGGAGGTGGAGGTAGCGGAATCGTGGAGGGAAAGGGAGGAGAGGGAGGGGACCCAGGAGGTGGAGGGGGAGACGACGGACTCGGCGTCGAGGGGTCCTGGAGGGTAGAAGAGAGCGAATTAGCTCGAAGTTCGAGAAGCGCCGAGCGCTGAAAGGCGAAACTCACCACCAGCGTTCACTGTGGGCACCTCCTCCTGCGGCCAAGGGATCGCAACCCATCCTTTGCTCTCGCCCTCCGCCAACTCGGTGACCAAGCCCCACCTCTTCCAACTGAATCGCCTCTGCTTGCGGTCCCAGCTGACAGCGGACCTTCGGATCCTCGTAGCGACGTAGGCCTTGCCCTCGGATTCGACTTCGAGGCGGAGGTTAGAGACGTGGAAGGCGCGGGGAGTGTGGAAGGTCGAGGCGGCATCTCCACCCGAGTAGGAGGGGGAGAGCGATTCGCCGGGGTACTGATTCGGTTGGCGCTTCTTGACCTGTTGTAGAGCAGAGGGAGAAATGAGCTCGGCCGTGACATCCTACCACATCATACTAGAGCACTACTCACCGAGAAGTCGCTCTCCTTGAGCCAAACGCGGTTGGACTCGCGCTCGACGCGATCGACGACGCCCGTCTTTCCCTTGACGCCCTCACCGCCCTTGATGACGACTACACGATCATTAGGAGCGATGTTCCAGTAGGGGATCCGGTCCTTGACTTGTACGAAAGGAGCGGCGGGGCGGAAGTGAGATGGGATGGGCATGGCGAATTTACCCCCCTTGACTGGGGGCGGACGCAAATGCGTAAGAGTCCGCTGTAGCGATTTCGATAGGTCCCGAGGAGCCATTTTGTGAGCGAGTACAAAAGCTGTAGTGAATTCGAAGTGAGGAGGCGGAGGGCAAGCTTCAAAATCCTCGAATCCTCCCCTTTGCGTCCCGCTACTTTCGCTTCGAACTCGACTACAGCTCACTTGAGCTGCAAGGCTACAGAAGCAGCAAGATGAAGTTCCTACTAGTCTGCTCCTGCGGTCCTTTACACGAGTTCCGCTTGCCCGAGCTGGATTCAATCGCAACCCTCTACAACTTCCCCATCACGTACCTCGAGGGCTCACGAGACACTTCTGTAGGCTGTTCGCTCTAGCTCTAGCTGAACTGTGAGCTGACCCCGGCTGTACCACGTCAACAGCGCCCCTTCATCATCATCGACCTGCCCTCGGAGAAGGAAGCTCGTCTCCTCGGCTCGAGGGCCATCAGCGTCAAGCACATTTGGCACTACTGGGCACATGCCGATACCTACGAGCAGCTACACCCCAAAGTCGTCGCTTGCAAAGATCTCTGGGTGAGTGAGAGCTTCGCCGAGCTGAGCAGTTGCCCTCGTCGCCGAAGGGCAATTGCTGACCTCGCTTCTACGTCTCTGCAATTCCACCATCTCCGTCGAACTTGATACTCCTATAACGACAGTCCCCTCTCGCCACCTCCCGCTCCACCTCGTGGAAGTTCCAAGTCTCCGCCCACGGCCGAACGATCCCCTCCCCCGTCCAGCGGGACGTCATCGAGTCGTTTGACTACATGGAGTTCCTCGGAGATATTGACCTGAAGAAGCCAGACGTGACGATTGGGGTGTTCGAGGAGTATAGCAGTGGCGAGGCGAGGATGGAGAGGGGAAGGGAGTTGAACGAGTGTAGGGGAGTTTGGATGGGCAGGAAGGTGAGTTGCATGCTCCTCATGGACTTCTGATCGTCGTGCTCCCGTCTTGGGTCCCTTCCTTGCCCCTCTTCTACTCCCTTTTCGCCCCATCTTTCTTCGCCGAGCACCCTCCTCCCCTCGGTCTCTCTTCTCGCTATCCCCTCGCTAATCTACTTATTCCCCATCCCTCATCCCTCTCGTAATGTTCCATCTACAGATCTGCGACACCCGCCGCCACCTCATGGACGTCTTCGACCTCAAGAAGCGCGCCTACATCGGCAACACCTCGATGGAAGCCGAGGTCTCGCTTCTCATGGCCAACCAGGCGCTGGCGAGCGAAGGGAAGGTCTGCTATGACCCATTTGGTGAGCTCGCATCTTTTTTGCTGTCTCTCGGCGTTTCTTCGGAGAAGTCGAGAGCGTTTGAGACGACGGCCGAGCTGACTCGCTTTGGAACGATGAACAGCTGGAACCGGCTCGATGCTCCTCACGGCTTCGGCGTTCGGTGCTTACAGCTTTGGAAGCGATATCGATGGCAGGCAGATGCGGGGCAAGAGTAGGTCTCGTCTTTACCCTCCTTCCTATTCTCCGTGCTCGCTTACCCCGTCCTCCTCTCACAAACTCTCGCAGAAAAGACCTCCATCGCCTCTTCCGCCGCCCAATACAACATCGCCCCCCTGCTCCTCGACTGCTGCTCCTTCGACCTCACGCAACATCCCTTCCGCACGGGCGAGCTGTTCGATGCCATCGTCACAGATCCGCCTTATGGAGTAAGGGCTGGAGCTAAGAGGTTGGGAAGGGCTGAGGGACGAAGAGCGGTTGAACCCACAGTTGTCAAGGGCAGGGAGGAGGAGGGGTTCCATCATCAGTGAGTTTTCGCCGCCGGGCTGAGCGCCGAGCCTGTTCTCCTTCGCGCGCGCCGGAGGGGAGTTGGAGGATTACAGCTTGCTGACCGACTCTGCCCTATTCGATAGATTCCCAGACTACGTCCCTCCCTCCATCCCTTGGGAAATGAGCGCCGTCATCGACTCACTCCTAACCTTCTCCCTCTTCCTCCTCAAACCCGGCGGCCGCCTCGTCTTCTTCCTCCCCACCAACAACGCCGAATACGCCGACGTAGACATCCCCTCAATTCCGGGCCTCAAGCTCATCAGCAACTCGAGTCAGGATTTCGGGAAATGGGCGAGGAGGCTCATTACCATGGAGAAGCTGCCGGCTGGGAGTGGGTGGGAGGAGGTGGTGGAGGGGTTGGATCGAGGAGTGCAGAGGGAGGGAATGGAGGGGTTGGAGGAGAGGTTGGCGAGGCTTGCTGTCGAGGGCGAGGAGGAGGGAGAGGCGGCCGAAGAGAGGAGGAAGAAGCCCGGTCATGCTGAGTTTAGGAGGTGGTACTTTGAGCAGAATGAGAAGAAGGTTGAGAGGAAGGAGGAGGCGGGGGAGAATAAGAAGAGGTGGGAGGAAGGGAGGAGGAAGGAGCAGGGTGCCGAGCAGAGCCAGGATAAGGAGACATAGCGCCGGAGCGATGCGATGGTACGAGATAAACCCTTGATGTCGTCACCGCGACGAGAGATGCGTAGAGAGCTCAAGCACCGCTCGAGTCTGTTTCGGCGCCGAAGTCTCGCTTGAGTGCTTGTTCGGCTGTTCGCTCCTCTCCCCTTTCCAACGCTCGACGTTACGCAGCTGTTCATTCATTTGACACTTCATGAAGGCTGACACCCACCCTCTGGCCCGATGTCATCGAGGGCCGGCATTCCCTTCGTCGCGAACTTGACCCTCCCGTTCGCCTTGTATATCTGCATCATCTCCTCCACCAAGTCCACCACCTCCTTCTTCGACATTTCATTGCTCTCCTCGATACCCTCCAGCAGCGCCGGTACCGCGTCCTGCATCCTCACGAGTTGGCGATCCATCCGGTGGCTCGCGGGAGCATCGTCTGCGGGCTCGACCGAGTAGCGTTGGGCGAGGGTGAACATGCTGAGGAGGTGGCGAAGGAGAGGATCACATCCAGGAGGAAGAGCACTGAGCATGTTCGAACGTAGGGAGGAAGTGGCCACTTCGACGTCGGCGAATGGACGGTGGGAGAAGACGAGAGAGCCAACGGGATGAGAAAGGTAGGGCGGGAATTGGGTTTGATGGCAGCGGACGCGGACAAATGCGGTGAAGTCGATGTAGCGGTGGAGAATCTCGGCGTCGGTCTGGTGTAAACCGAGCGAATGGGGAGGTCAGCGAGCTGTCGAGCGGTTCTTGGCGAAACGCCGAAGCGCGATCTTACAAGCTTCTCCACGGCAGAGTCGATGCCACGCCAGGCATCGATCGCGTCAACCACTGCAGGGAGTTCTGTCGCACGACACGAGCGTTGAGCTGCCCAGTCGCCCTCTTACCTCTTCCTCAATCGACTCACCGCTGAGGTGACTTGCCGCTCATTCGGACTCTGCCAGCAGAACGAGAGGGGGCTGGTATGCGTCTAAACTACATATGTACTTGTGTGACGGCCAGAGCTATCCGTTGAGGCCGAGTGAGCATCTTCTTCGAGGCCAAAAGGAGCGACAGAGAGGTGCTGACGAGTTTTTGGTGAGGCGCGCTGCAGATGTACAGCTTCTTGCAGCCTGAGCAGCGCTGCGCCGTCTCCTCGTCACATACTACACATTTCTTCGTCGCTGAAGAGCTCGTATTGGGGGGGGGGTTGAAGATGGGCAGGAGGCGAGATGAAACGGAGGAAGGGAAAGAGAGAGAAATCACTCTGCGCTCGGGTGATGGACTGAGCTCATCTCGTCAGGGGTTTCGCTTCAAGGCTGAGGGAAATGCGTCGAGTGTGTCTATTGAGGCTGAGAGCGGCCTGTGAGAGCCAAGCAGTGAAGGCAGCGCCGAAGCTCTCGTCTCTCGGCCGAGCTCTCTCTTCGCCGAGCTGGGTGAGACCAAGGCAGGACGACGTGGAGCTGAGAGCTATACATGTACAACAGGAATCCAGGGCGCCTTGTTCCCGCTTCTTCAGCTCGCTACCTCCCACCCCTCATCGTGCTTAACCTTCGAGGCCTCCTCCTCAGCCACCTCATGACCCCCTCTCCCACCTCGCTTCGTGCCCCATCACCCTGCAGCCCCAATAGCGGCTCACCCTTGACCCTTCTCTCCTCCTCGCATCCTCGGCATTTGCACTCCCTGCCCAGCCGCTCCTGCTCCCCTTCAAGACCCTCCCCTTCCTCGCCGAGCAGCCCCAAATGTCCGACCGCGCACCTCGTACAGAACCGATGATGCACCTCATCACCGACTACGAGCGTAGTGAGCTCGGTCCCTCGACCGTAGAGTGCGAGAAGGACTCGTTCTTCGGTAGTGAGATGGTGGGGCTGGGCGTAAGAGGAAGGGGGCGAGGGAGGAAGGCGGATCTGCGTCGGTAGATTGACGCCCGGTGAAAGGAAGTGAAGACGCTCGTAGAGGGGAGGGAGATGGAGGGAGATGGGTGTCGAGTTCGGTCTCGGCGCCAGCGAGGAAGGGGAGGGGTCCGGGAGCGGGAGGTCGAGAGTGGAGAGGGGAGAGATGAAGGTGTGACACGAGGTGCAGGTGTAGGAGTTGGTGAGAGCGTGATGGAGATGTGGAGGGAGATCGTAAAAGAGGGAGGTGGGAGGTGACGATGGCGAGGGGCAGGACTCGAAGGAGGAGGCGAGTTGGTCGGTGTGGGTCGAGGCGGCTGTCGGTTTGCGTGCAGAGTCCTCGTCCCCTGCTCTCTCCGCAAGGAGAGCCGCGTTGGCAACTTGTAGAGAGACGTCCACGAGAGTCGGGACCACGCCTTTCTCCTCGCCCTGCTGCTCGGCTCCAACGCTTCCCTCTCGCGCCTTTCCCTCCCTCCACCTGCCCATCCTCGCCTTCACGACATAAGCCACCTCCCTGGTGTTCGACCGCGTGGCTCCCTTCTGCTCCACTGCAGCAGCCTCCATCCACTCTTCCTCGTCCTGCAGCCCTCGTCGTCGGGGCAGCTTGGTCCTCCCGGGCCGAGCGAGCTCGTTGCCGTTCAGCTTCAGGCGGCGAAGGTGCGAGAAAAGGGCAAGGGATGAAGGTAGGAGCTGGAAGGCGTTCTGAGAGAGGGAGAGAGTTTCCAAACCGGGGAGGAGGAGAGGTAGGATTGGAGGAACGGCTGCGAGAGAAAGGAAGTCAGTGAACGCCAGAGAAGAGAGACGACGAGAAAGACGACGGGGGAGAATCATGAGAGAAGAAAAATAGGGAACTTGCTCGTCAATTGGTTCTTGGACAGGTCGAGGGAGCGAACGGAGAGGAGGATGGACCGAGCTGTCGCTGCTGACTCTTCGGCCGAGGAGTGGAAAGAGAGATACCACTCCAGTACTTCCTCCGCTCGGTGAAGGACGTCCAATTGCAAGAGGTCGCTAGAGGTGAGGTTCAAGTTGGCGAGGGAGAGTCGGGGAAGGGAGGAGGGGAGAAGGAGCGATTCGAGGGAGGTGAGGAAGGAGGTCGTGGCGGCTTGCAGTGAAGGAGGTAGTCGTAGGAAGGACGGTGGTGGGTTCTGCTCGAAGCTAGTATCAGCAAGCGAGCCCAAAGACAGTCAAGCAGCGACGTACTGCCGCGACGAGCTCTCTGACAGCGCCGACCCATTCCAACTCGCCTCCATCCTTTGCCTTGCCCTTGCCCTTCTCCTCTCCCATCCCTATCCACCGCTGCCTCAACCCCACCAGAGCTTTCGCCTCCTCCTTCTTCAAACTCCGCCTCCAGTCCTTGGACCCCTTCTCCTCCTCACCGAGCATATCCTCCAAGTCCCGGCTCAACCGTTGCAGGATGGGGACGAAGATGCCTAGGCTGGCTAAATCGGTCGAGGAGGTCGGGAGTGTAGTCGAGAGGGACTTCAGAGATGTTGCGAGCGAGTCGAAGGATGGTGAGGGCGAAGAGAGGGCTTGCCGAACTCGGAGAAGGGCAAGGGAAAGCTTGAGGTGCGAGTGGGCGGGTCCGGATGGAGGTGTCAAAGTAGATCTGATGCTCGTCGCTTGTCCTGCACCTCGTATACTCCTCGTCAGCCCGCTGCTCGACTCCAATCCCCCTCCGCCGCTTAAACTGCCATCGGAATCTGTACTCTCTTCGTCTAGGTCTGACGAATCGTCGTCGTCTTCATCATCCTCCGATGTGGAGCAGGACCATGTCGATAGATATGACGAGGAAGCTGTACCGCTGGACGACGAGCTTGAACGGCGTCGGAGACGAGGAGCGCGTTGAGAGCGGCGATGCGGGAAGAAAGCCGAAGGAGCGTAGGTAGATGTGATGGGCGTTGAAGTCATCCAATAGCAGCCATTGGGCGAGTTGAAGCTGCAGCGAAGTATAGATCCAACGAGCGATTTGGCCGGATCCAAGCCTCGTCGCGCTCAGCTTCCGCCTCATTCGCTCGTTTCTTCTCCAAGTCCGACCGAGTCTCGTACAGGAAATCCTCTCGATCAGATGGCCAGCACCGCTCCTCCTCCCTCGGCTTCCAACTCGGCTACAGCTTCAGCTTCAGCACCTGTCGCTCAACCCGCTGTTGACTCGCATTCGAACCGCGTCGATGTCATCAATTCAGCTGGGGGTAGGATCCTCTGTGTCAGCGATATTAGGGGTGAGTTCTTGCAGAGCTTTCTGCTGTGCTACAGCTCGTTGGCGCCGTCACAGTGGGCTCAGTTGGAAGGGAAACGAGAGGGAACCGTGCTGCTGTGGGACAGGCTGGACTGGGGAAGACTGTAAGGCTACAGGAAGCTTGCAGAGGTGGCTGGTACCTCTAGGGAGGTGCTGGGTGCTCTCTCTCGGCCGTCTTGTCGCGCTCCAGCCAGCCACGACCTGGGCAAGCGTGGGAGCTTCGACCGCCTTCAGGCTTTCGTGCAGGAGCGGCAGCAGAGCCAGCGGTTCGCAGTGAGATGTTGGGAGTGCAGTCTTCCTGCTGCACAATTTTCCTCGCTATTTCGTTAGGCCACTCGCCGGCGGAGCAGCGACCGCAACGCGCCAGACGACGACGACGACGCGCTGTGGGCGGACTTCCGAACATCGTGTAGTGTGGCCGCCTAGCGAGGACGATGGGCGGCTGGCCAGAGTGCACTGTCCAGGTCTTCCGAGCTATGCAGTGCCCTTGGCGACGACGCTCGGTTTTCGCACGCGATTCGCTTCGCCCGCAGGCAGGAGGGTTCTTCACGGCTCAGCCATTCGCCGCACCCGAGGGACCGGTGGACCACCTTCGCAGAGTCTCTCGAAAGCCCTTCTCCCCTGTAGGCGAAGCGGCCGTACAGCTCGGCCGGGTAGCAGAGTCCTCAAGGGCCGAGCAGGATGGCAAGGCAGGAGGCAGGAGGCAGAAGGCCGAGAAGGTCGAACAGCTCACATGCTCGCTTCATGCGATGGTACAGGAAGAGGTCCTCATGCCAGGCTCTCCCACTCGCCCCGTCGCTGGCTCTGACCGCCTCGGCGTCAGGCCAATTCCACTTCGGCGGGCCCTTGAGGGGCCGGAGACGAAGAACGCAAACTTCCAGAGCTCCTCTGCTATCGAGAGGACTATTGCTGACGACCCTTCTCCTCTGGTCCCCCTTTTCTCCCGACCTCCAGGCGCCATCTCGACTCTCAACACGCTCGCCGCCGAACACAATGCCGTCGCCGTCATCCACAGCGGTGACTTTGGTTTCTACGGTTCGTCTCTCCTCTTCATTTCCCGTCTATGGACGCTCGCTGATCCTAGCTACGCGCAGAGCCCTCTTCCCTCGCCTCTATCTCGGACCGCACCCTCCGTCACCTCGTCCAGTACTCCTCCTTAATCACCCCTCAGTTTCGCTCGCAACTCCTCGCACCCAACGTCTCTCCGCTCCAACTCCGAGAGCTTCTCACCCGCGGGCCCAACCCCAAGGCTTCCGCCTCGGACGACTTCTTTGGCCTCTCCGAGTTCCCAAAACTCCTTTCGGGCGACCTCGTCCTCAACGTCCCCGTCTACACCGTCTGGGGAGCATGCGAGGATGTCGCCATCCTTGAGAAGATCCGCTTGGCGGCTCCGTCCCTCCTCAACGTCCCTTCCGACCCATCCGTTGTCCCTCCTCCTCCCGCACCGCCAGCCAACGGCACTCGCACTACTTCCGGCTACTCGATCCCCAATCTCACAGTGCTAGACGAAGCGACGACGAGGGTTCTGTTGATCGGAGGAGTTCGGTTGAGGCTCTTCGGATTAGGTGGAGCGGTCGTCAGCCACAAGCTGTTCGACAACGGAACTGGAACGGCGACCATTGCTGGAGGAGGAGGAACGATGTGGACAACGGTTCTGCAGATCGGCGAGCTGGTCGACACAGCACAGAAGGTGAGCTCATGGTTCGGCGCGGCTCGTCCTGTTCCATTTTCGCTCGGCGAGGAATTAGATGGAGGGTACTCAACGCGAGGCTCGATGCTGACTATCTTTCTCCTCGTCTGTAGGTCTACGATCCCACCGAGACCCGTCTTCTCCTCACTCACGCCTCGCCCGGCCGCGAAGGACTCCTCTCGCAACTCTGCCTCGTCCTCAAAGCCGACCTCACTCTTTCCGCCGGCCTTCACTTCCGCTACGGAGTCAGCTACAACGAGTTCTCGGTGCAGCATGATCCCGAGGCTTTCAGGGGCAAGCTGGAGGCGGCGAGGAAGGGATTCAACGAGGTCTGGGAGACCGTGAAGGGTCAGGTCGAGGGCGTCGTGGAGTGAGTTGCTGTCTTCTTCATTTTAGCTCTACGCTGAGCTGATGTACTTACCCCCTCATCACCAGCGCCAATCAAAAGGCCCTTCTTGAGAACGCTCTCGCCGTGGCCAACCGAGTACCCGCGGCGCCCGCTGCCGGAGGACAGGCGATCGAGGAAAGCGCCTGGAAGAACTGCTGGAACTGGTGAGACTGCTCTCACCTCGGGCGACTCCAGCGTCGCGCTGACTTCGCGACTCTTGCAGGAACCTCCCCGACGCTGCTTTCGGTAGTCTGGTCCTCGACGTTCGCGACGGAAGGGTCGGAAGTGAGATGAAGAGCCAGGGTGAGCTTCCTTGGACCGCGCTCGTATTGGCTTTCCGTGGACTCGGCGCTGACGTCTTCGACTTTGCTCGTCTAAAGGCTTCAACTTTGCCTACCGCGCCAACAATGCTCGGCCGACTCTCCCTCCCGCTGCTCCTGCCGCCGCCGCCGCTCCTTCCACCGCCACCACCACTGCTCCTCGACCCGCTGCACCCACCACCAACGGCCCCTCCACCATCGCCGCTCCCGCTCCTACCAAGCCCGTCGCGCCCTCTCTCCCTTCGCAACAGCCTCAGGTCCCTCAACAGCAGCCGCAAGGTCCCTCCTCGCGCTTCCCCAACGCCAATGGACCTCTCGCTGGACCCGGTGGCTTCCGTGGACCCGGCTCTCGTGGAGCAGGACAGCAGAACCCTCACCTGAGGCAGCCTTCTGGACCGCCATCGAACCACGGTCAAGCGCCGACGGGACCGAGGGGAAACGGTCAGGGAGGCAGGTTCAGCGGCGGATGGGGAAGTGGAGGAAGCGCTAGCGGCGGAGAGGGAGCAAAGGGAGGTAACAAGAGGAACGCTGGCTCGCCCCGAGCTGGTTCTCCCGCTCCCGCGTCTCCCGCCGCCGAGAAGAAGGAGGACGACAAGAAGTCTGCCGCCCCTCTCGCCGCCTCGCTGGCCGCTTCCCTCCCCCTTCCCGGTTCGGACAACGAAGGCGTAGCGACGACCATCAAGGTCGACGCCAAGGACGCTCAGACCAACTCGTCCGCCTCTGCCATCGCATCCGACAACGCTGCCACCGCTCCTGCTACCAACAGCCGTCCTCCTTCCACACGTGGACCCCGTCAGCCGAGAAACAACACCAAGGATCCGGCGGCGACGTCGGGGACCGAGGGAGCTGCTGCTGGCGAGAGCTCGGGCGGCGAGGCTCTCGCTTCGCCTGTAGCTGGTGCGCCTTCGCCGTTTGGCGGAAGGGGTCGCGGTCGAGGAAGGGGAGGTCGCGGACGAGGGGGAGAGTTTGGCGGAGCGGCGAGGGGACCGAGGGGAAGGGGAGGCAAGGGTGCTGAGGGTGCTGCTGCTGGAGGAGAAGGTGGAGAGGGAGGTGCGCCGAAGACGGAGGGAGGAGCGACCACCCCTGGCGGAGGGGAGAGCAGGAAGGCCGGCGCCAACGGAGGTGGTTGGTGAACTTCGACTCGAGATAGAGATATCACAAGACAAAATCCGTAGCTTTGCCTCCTACTAGCATCCCTTCCATCGTTCTACCTTCGCAAAAGAGCCTTTTCTTTCTAATCTGTCCTTCAAAAGTTGAGGTTGCGCCGAGCCGAGAGCGGCGAACGGGCGAGGACGAGCGAAGATCGTTGGGCGAGGGAGACGACAGAGACGGATTCATTCCAGACTTAGATGCATGCTGTTTCGAGAAAGACGCCGCTGGGCGAGTGGGCCGAAGAAGAAAACTCGGCGTTGGAGGTCGCCTCTTCATTCGCGCTGTGCACTCCTGCATCGCCGACGGGTTGCTAGTATACAATTGCACCTCTCGCTCTACCTCCTCGCGGTGAGCTTCTCGATCTGCGCCACCGTCTTGGGAAGGGAAGCTGGGGTGAGGTTGTCGTATCCGTTCTCGGTGACGAGGAGGTTGTCCTCGATTCGAACACCGCCAACATACATGTACTCCTCGACCTTGGCGTGGTCGATGAAGGGCGAGTTCTTGAAGGGAGCGAGAAGGTGCGAGTTCATGTAGCAACCTGGCTCCACCTGATGAGATCAGAAGGGAGGTCAGGAAACGCTCGGCGTTGCCGATTCGGAAAGATCCGTACCGTGACGACGAAGCCGGCCTCGAGCGGGACGCGAAGGCGGAGGTAACGAAGGAGGGGATCGGTCGATTTGCCTTCAGGGAGTCCTCCAACGTCGTGGCTGAGAAAGATAAGGGTAGAAGGATCAGCAAGTGACGGGGGCGCCGAGAGAGGCGCGGAAGGCCAGCAAACGTACACATCGAGGCCGAGAAGGTGCCCTAAGTGAGCGCAAGAGGAAAATTCAATATCGGACAAACACGAATACTGTGCAGCAAACTCACCAACGCCGTGAGGGTAGAAAGCAGTCGTCGCTCCCGACTTGAGGATGGCAGCAACGACCTCATCTTCTGAGCCCTTCACGTCTCCAGCGACAAAGAGACCGAGCTTGAGCAATCCGCGAGCGAGGACGTCGTGCCTTTGAGGAGGAGTCAAAAGCAGTAGATCAGCGAGCCGAACGGTCGGCGGAGAGCAGCCACGATGAGGGTGCTCACATCTTCCTGAAGGGCGAGACGAGAGCAGATCAGCGTTCAGCTCAAGGTCATTTCGGATATCTGTAGTAATCGACTCACCTCTGGATGGCCTCCCAATCGGCCCCCGGCTTGACCATCTTGAAGCCCTCCTCCTGCATCAGCAGTACGAGCTCGTAGATTTCTTTGCACTCCTTGGTGAAGTGGCCGTCATTGCCGATGGGGATGCAGCGAGTCACATCGGCCGCGTAGTTCTGGTATTCAGCACCAGCATCGACGAGAAGGAGCGAGCCGGGAGAGGCGGTGGGGAAGGGACGGTCGTTGGCGACGTAGTGGAGGGTTCCAGCAGAGGTTCCCGAGGCCATGATGGGGGTGTAGGCTTGGTGCTTGGATCTGAGGGCGAGATGGGTCAGGTCTCTGCTGCGAGCGCCGAAGGAAGGGTCATAAGCTGCAGGAGTTGCAAGGACTCACCCGCGCTTGCGGCACACGCTGGTGAAGAGCGCCTCGGCAGCATTCTCATCATTCAAACCGTTCCCGACAGCAGACATGAGCGCCGTGTGCGCCTCGCCCGTGATCGCCGAGGCCTTGCGCATGAGAGTGAGCTCGTACTCGGTCTTGTTGCGCCTCGTCTCGTGGAGGGCCTTGATGAGGTATTGAGTGGTCGAAGTAGGGCCGTTGATGGAGGAGACGACCGCGGTGGGAGCGCGAGTCCAAGGGAGGGTGTGGATGAAGGTGCGAAGCCCCTCGTTTTGAGGCTTGGGAGGGTAGAGGGAGACGGAAGTCCAGCCGGTGGTAATCTCGCTGAAGCTGAGGGACTTGCTGAGCTCGTCGGCGGTAGGAGGGAAGCCACACCACCTGCGAACAGCGAGCCGAGCGATGCGGAGGATGCGAAAGGGAGCGAGATCAGCTACAGCTCGGAGGGAGCGGCTTCATCGCGGAAGCCGAAGCACTACTTACATGACCTCTGCAGGATCGATCTGGGGCAGGTGAAGCTTGGTGTGCACCTTCTCGGGCTTGAAGGCGCCTCCCTCGTGCTCGTAGCCCAGCGTGAAGGCTGCTCCTGGTACCTCACACCCGCTCAGATATGCGAAGTTGCTCTCCTGCCTAAAGGTTCGTTCGACATCGGTGTCGTCGCGCGACGAGACCTTCGCTCCGTGCAATACGATCCAGTGGAAAGCGGGTCCCGTCGAGGGATTGAGCTTGAGCAGTCGCTGTACGAGGAGGTGGGCGTGGTTGAGAGGGAACGAGACGGCCATTCTGTAGTCCTGTGGAATGTTCAGAGGAAAAACGAGCAGAGCGCAGGAAGAAGGGATGCGCCGCGTGGATTCGACCGGGTTGCCTTCCACCTCACATTTCGCTGCACATGACTTTCGACACCGAGGGAGCGTCGGCAGGGAATTGAACCTGATCTGCTCAGCTGCAGCCACTGCTTGGGCTTGACAAGCAGGCGGCTCGACGAGCTGCGCCTCCTCTTCTCAAGGCCAACCTCGTCTTGGCGCTTTCGACAGACTCTATGTACAGCGCACCGGGAGCAGTAGTCGTACCATCTCACCGCTCGTACTGCAGGCTCTCTTCCGCCACTTCTGCACTGGATCAGCTCGCTCCGTTTTCTGCTCCCCTCTCTGGGGCGTTTCGGCGTCCACGGACCTGAAGGAAGCGGTGGTCGGGGGTGAAACGCTGGTTGCCTCTTGACTTGACGTTGCGGTTCAGTGATGAGCTCCCCATTCAGCCTACGCCAGAAGCTGCGAGGTGAGGAACGACCGCTCTCCCTGCTCCCCTCTGCTGACCAGCTTGCTCCCCCCAGCCTTCCCCGGCGGGTCGATCTTCTCGAGTCGAGGGTCCGCTTCCTCACGACGAGGATCTCTCGTGTTCGAGGATCCGCCAGACGACCCTACACACCCAGAAGAGTTGGGTTTCGGCGACCTCACGCCGACTGCAGCGCCGAGCAGCCCTGCTTCACCCAGTGAGCTCTCGTTCCAGCCAAAGCCAAGTAAAGAGAGCTGACCGTAGCTGCCTGCAGGGACCGTTCCCTACAGAACTGCGATGGATCATCGTCAAGAGCTCGTCGACGGGTTCCTCGCTCAGGTGCCGACATTTCTCCCGCCTCGGCGTTGTTCGGCGGTCGCTCACACTTTCTCGCTCGCCATGCAGGTGTATCCTCGCTCTCCAAATGCTGTACCTCGTAACGAGCGTTGGGCGACATCGCTCCATCACGGTGAGCTTCGTCGGCCATTGCCCTCGGCCCAGCGGCTGAACTTCATTCTTTGCAGTCATCGGGATGAACGGCTATCCGGGCGGCCGACAAGCTGAGCTCGTAGATACTGGCATCACCGGAGTTGCCTGCTTCGCTCAAGGCGAAGGTGTCTGGGAGTCGAACGGGCAGAGCATGTCACGGCCCGGCGACGATGATATTCGGGGCGCGAGACTCTACGCCTCTTTGCCGGCCATTCACCCTTCTCGAGCCGTGGTCAAAACCCGAAACACCTCGTGAGCTTTCTCACCTGGCTGAGACCAATTCTCGACCCGACCGAGAGGCTAATTCTCGTCGCCGAGCAGCTCCGAATGGCACTACCGCTGGAAGGTCCGCGCTCCTACCATCACCTATTACAACGAAGGCGACCACCCGGACAATGTCCACCACCTCCAGGTCGGCCATGTCTCCGTCTGGCAGTGTATCGAGATCGGCCGAGCTGGATCCGCGCCCGCCTCGATCTGGGTCGTCTTCATCCTTGACTCGCCTTCGGCTCGGCGCCAATGTCGACTTTACGAGCAGCCCTCAAGCATCTACTACCCTCCCGCTTCCCCCGGCATCCATTCCATCCACGTCTCTGTCGTAAGGGCTCTCCTCACCTTCGCCGACGCCGACCACATCCCTCCTCGCGATTGGTCCCTTCGCTGGGATCGCAAAGAGAAGATTCTGGAGGTGTACGGCGCCAACGTTCAACAGCAGGCATGGATCCAGATGATGAACACCGTCTTCTACGGCTTGCCCGAGCAGAGGTATCACGTCGACGGCGCTGGAGGGCCCGAGGAGGGCAAGCTCGAGATTACTTGGCACGATAGTGAGCTTCTTCTCTCTTCTCCTTACTCTTTCTCTCTCCTTCCCTCCATCTCTCTCTCTCTTTCTGCTGACCTCTCGAACATACAACTACAGCTTCCGGCACCCACACCGCACCCGTCCTCGTCAAGCACGAACCCGAGCTCAAGGAGTGTGACGCCAGATCCAATCTCGTGATCCGCACGGTCTGGAAGGTAGTCAAACCGCCTGTTGAGATCCCGCGCAAGGTCCGCTTCCCTTCTCAGATCTGGTTTTTGAATCGTTGAGGAGGAGCGGAGGAGCGGGAGAAGAGGAGCGGCGGAAGGGCGCGGAAGCCGAGCTGAGGGTGCATGGTGCTTTAAAAGATGTATCTATTCCGTTTCTTCTTCTTACGAGGCGAGAGCATAGTCATCCTTGCGTCGAGCCCGCGAACGAGCTCGGCGTTGACTCCAGCCGCGACGGGCGACGAACAATGCTTTGAATACCTTGAGAGGCTTCGGCTCGGCTGTACAGCTGATCAAGAAGGCTGTTATACACCCTTGTCTTGGCTTAGGGCTTCCCGCTGCTTGTTCACTCCACCTGGGCGAGGAAAGGAGCTCGGCGATGGCGAAGAAGGGTGCCGGCGCTGACTGGCTCCGATGCGAGCGGAGATGAAGGCGTGTACAGTACGACCTGTGATGAGGTGCATGAGCTCACCACCTCGGCTCTTTTTTGACTTCTTTCAAGGCGGCTGAGAGCCACTCGTCACGGCGATCTTGCAGGATTCGGCGCTAGCGCTCGCCGGCTTTCTCGAACGTGCGAGATGGCGGAGGGTCTCTCGCTGCTGAAAGGACCTCTGCGTACCACTGCAGGTAGATAAAGAGCCTTGCAAAGCTCAGGAAGTGCTCGAGCGCTTCGAAACCTTCCAAACGCTACAACTTGACCTGCAGGCCTGCTCAACGTGCGCTCGCCGGCTATCGCCGAGGTAGGTCGACCGCGCTGTTCTGTGAGACAGCGAGTTGCGTAACGCCAAGCTCGTGTAGATTCATTTGTTTTGATTGGTTCAGAAGGATTCCTGCGAGCCGAAGAGCGAAGACGAGCGAGAAAGCCCCACGTCTCTCTCTTCTTCTTCGTCCTCCTCCTCGTCTCTCCAAAATGCTGGCTTTCTCGAGCCTCGCGCTCGCTCTCGCGGTCTCTACCGCATCTGCACTTCCTCGCGCTGGACCTGCCGCCCTCGAGTCCAATCATGCCTACCGATCTCCTTCGAAGCAGATCCATCTCGGAATCGACACTTCAGAAGTGTACTCTGGCCTCGGCAAGCGCTGGAGCGACACTTATCAAGGAAACTTGACTTTTCCGTATGGCGTGGCTTCTGGAGACAGGTAAGTATCTCCCCAGAGCTCGCTCCAAATCTCTCTCTCAGAGTGAGGAACGGGGTCGAAACCTCAACGGCCGAGAATCATGGATCAAGCGTTGAGGCGCTCGCTCTTCTTCGCAGCTACTCTGATTCCGTCATCCTCTGGACTATGCCTCGAAAGCTTGACCTTGGTGGACTATACGGAGGTAACGCTTGGCCTCCCATCTGTCTTCAGTGGTGCGTGAGCAGCGCCGAAACGCCCGAGGGCTCGCTGACTCTGTCTTTCGCAGGATCGTCTCTTCCAACGATACCGACTTCACCGAGACCTCGAGAGTCCAGAATGGCTACGTTCAGACTACGTACTTGAGCTCCTCAATGAGGTCCAGCGCAGCCTGGCTGACCTGCACTGCTTCATCTCACCTTCAGCGAGGACATCCGCTACGCCGTCAAGGTTGAAGCAGCCGACTTGCAGCCCTACACCAAGTACTACTACCGTTTCGAGTCGTGCGAGGGCCCCGAGCTTGGAGTCTCGCCTGTGGGCATCTTCAAGACCCTCCCCGCCGAGGACGACGACATCGCCAAGCTGCGGCTCGCCATCTTCTCATGCTCCAACCTCCCCTTTGGATACTTCAACGCATAGTAATTCCCCTATTGAACGCTTCCGTACGAGCCATGCTGACGTCCTTCTCCGTAGCGGCAACGCTGCGAATCATTCGGAGACTTTGGACTTCGTGCAGCATCTCGGAGGTAGGTCCTGATCCTTCATGGTCTTTGTTTACCGAGGCTTCCTCATCCTTCCCAGCACAACGGCAGCCTCAGTCTCTAGAAAACTTTACTAATCTCTGACCCGCAATCTCAGACTACATCTATGAGTACAAGAACGGCGACTACGGAGATGGCACCGCACTCGGTCGAGTTCCCCAGCCTGATCGCGAGATCTCCTCGCTGCAAGACTACCGCGAGTAAGTCCGATTACAAGCTCCTCTCCTCTCTGGTGCCGAGCGCGAAATTCAGAGTGTAATGGCTTGCCTGGATCCGGAGCCCAGGTCCGACTCAGCGCCGAAGCCGAGAGAGAAAGATTGCTGACGCCTATTCTACAGTCGCTATGCTTCGTACAGGCTCGACCCCGATCTTCAAGAGCTCCACCGCAGTGTTGCCTGGATGGCAGTCTGGGATGATCACGAGGTCGCCGACAACACCTGGAAGTGGGGCTCGGCCGACTCGAACAACACTCTTCAAGGCCAAGTGGGAGATTACGAGTTCTCTGAGCGCAAGGCGAACGCTGTTCGCGCTTACTACGAGTGGTGAGTTTTCTGCTGTTTCTCTTCCTACAAGGTCCCAGCTTCACTGTGCGAGCGCTGGCGCCGAAAGTCGCCTAGCGTTTGATGGAGGCATCACCGCCCTTGCTTTCCCGTCACTGACAGAGTACTCACTTGACCTTGGAACTCTGCAGGATGCCCATTCGCCAGGTTGACACAGACGACAAGCTCCGCATTTGGCGCTCCTTCAAGCTCGGCAAGCTCGGCTCGTAAGCTTCTCTCCTACAACGGCCGAGCAGCTGCTCCTGAGCTGAATTTCTGTGCACCACCATCTACTATAAAGGATGATCATGCTCGACACGCGCCAGTACGATCGCTCCGAGACCGACCTCTACTACAACACCGACGAGATCATCGCCGTCTCGGGCGACTCTGATCGCTCCCTCACCGGATGGAAGCAACAGCAGTGGCTCTACGAGCAGCTTCAAGAGCATAAGGATAGGGAAGCGACTTGGCCTTTGATCATGCAGCAGATCGTCTTCAGCCGCGTCAAGTGAGCCAGCTCGGCGCTGTCATGGCGGCGAGCGTTCGTTAACCCTGCTCATCTACAGCTACTCGATCGCTACTGGCGGGTCTACCGAGTTCAACGTCGATGCTTGGGAAGGTTGTAAGTGTCTCAAGTACCTCGTTCTTTCGCTCTCAAGAACTGAACTCTCCCTCGCTCTTACTTCCCCCCCCCACCAGACCGCTACGAGCGCGAGAAGATCCTCGAGTTCATTGAAGGCAAGGAGATCGAGAATGTGTACGCTCTGCTCCCAGACTCTCGATTGGCCAGGCCAAGGCTGACAGGTCTTGTCCTCCGTCTTCTTCCTCAGCGTCGTTCTTTCGGGAGACTCTCACGCTACCTGGGTGTAAGGATTAGTCGTGCTCCCTCCTCGCTCATTCCACTGACTCGAACCACTTCGAATCACTTCCTGCAGCTCGGATCTTAAGCGCGAGAATGGCACCTACGACCCCGTCACTGGCGAGGGTGCTCTCGGCGTTGAGTTCGCTGGCTCGGCCGTTTCAAGTCCTTCCTCGTACGGCCATGGACCTAGTACGTGTTTCTCTGTACTTGCTGTAGAAATTTGTGCTGACTCTCGCACTCTGCAGGCTTCACCGACGAAGTCTGTACGTTCTCGAGCTCACTTGACCTTGCGCCTCGGCTCGGCGGAAACGCGCTCGAGCGATTGGCTGACTCACGCCCGCTTTTTCATCGTGCGATCTACCACAAACTTCCTCCATTTCTCTGTCCCGCTTCTTGCTGCGCCCCTGCCTCGCCTGCAGACGTCGGAATCGCCGCCAACCTCACCGCTGCCTCCCCTTCGCTGCAGTTCGCCGAGGGACAGCTTCGCGGCTACTTCGAGCTCACGTACGTCTCCCCTCCCATCTTCTCGTGCTCGAGAGCATCCTGCTGAGCCGTCCTCGCCCTTCTCGTCCTTCTCATCGCCGTCCTCGGCGATCCCTCACTTCCGCTCGACAGGCTCACTCCCTCCAACGTGACCGCCGACTTCTACGGATTCGCCGAGCAGTCCACTCGCAACTCCAACGTCACACACATCGGCTCCTTCACGGCTCAGAACGGAGCGAACAAGCTCTCGCGCCCTCTCAACGGAGGCGAGACACCCGTCTACGGCTCGCTCGGCGCTGGAAAAGCTTAGACATTAGGTCAGAAGTAGGGAGCAGTAGAGGGATGTTAAAAGTTGATAGTGAAATGTTCAGTTTAGAGTCGAGCTGACATCAAGAAGTGAAATCAAGTTCTCGGTTCGCGGACACCCTTGCCCTTGCCTGCAGCTGGAGCTCGGCACTCGAGCAAGTGAGCTGCATCAAGTGACCCTAGACTGTATTGCATTAGCGGCGAAACGCCATTACCTAATAAGCCGCCCATGAGCAAGGTCTGCCAGCCAAAGAGTCGCGATGGAAGCCCAAGAGCGCGCCGAACAGAGACGCTGTGCCCTACAGCAGAGCTGCGCAGCGCACCATCAGCTTCTCCAGGTGAAAGCCGCCACTCTGCGGCAACACATGATCACCGGGGGTCCACCCACAGCGTGTCGTCGTCGTGGTCTGGCGCATTGCGGTCGCTGCTCCGCCGGCTAGCAGCCTGACGAAATAGTGAGAAAAGCGTGCAGCAGGACGACTGCACTCACAACACCTCACTGCGAACCGCTGGCTCTGCCGCTGCTCCTGCACGAAAGCCTGAAGGCGGTCGAAGCTCCCACGCTTGCTCAGGTCGTGGCTGGCTGTAGCGTGACAAGACGGGCAAGACAGCGCAGCCAGCACCTCCCTAGAGGTACCAGCCACCTCTGCCAGCTTCCTGTAGCCTTACAGTCTGCCTCAGTCCAGCCTGTCCCACAGCAGCACGGTTCCCTCTCGTTTCCCTTCCAACTGAGCCCACTGTGACGGCGCCAACGAGCTGTAGCACAGCAGAAAGCTCTGCAAGAACTCACCCCTAATATCGCTGACACAGAGGATCCTACCCCCAGCTGAATTGATGACATCGACGCGGTTCGAATGCGAGTCGACAGCGGGTTGAGCGACAGGTGCTGAAGCTGAAGCTGTAGCCGAGTTGGAAGCCGAGGGAGGAGGAGCGGTGCTGGCCATCTGATCGAGAGGATTTCCTGTACGAGACTCGGTCGGACTTGGAGAAGAAACGAGCGAATGAGGCGGAAGCTGAGCGCGACGAGGCTTGGATCCGGCCAAATCGCTCGTTGGATCTATACTTCGCTGCAGCTTCAACTCGCCCAATGGCTGCTATTGGATGACTTCAACGCCCATCACATCTACCTACGCTCCTTCGGCTTTCTTCCCGCATCGCCGCTCTCAACGCGCTCCTCGTCTCCGACGCCGTTCAAGCTCGTCGTCCAGCGGTACAGCTTCCTCGTCATATCTATCGACATGGTCCTGCTCCACATCGGAGGATGATGAAGACGACGACGATTCGTCAGACCTAGACGAAGAGAGTACAGATTCCGATGGCAGTTTAAGCGGCGGAGGGGGATTGGAGTCGAGCAGCGGGCTGACGAGGAGTATACGAGGTGCAGGACAAGCGACGAGCATCAGATCTACTTTGACACCTCCATCCGGACCCGCCCACTCGCACCTCAAGCTTTCCCTTGCCCTTCTCCGAGTTCGGCAAGCCCTCTCTTCGCCCTCGCCCTCCTTCGAATCGCTCGCAACATCTCTGAAGTCCCTCTCGACTACGCTCCCGACCTCCTCGACCGATTTAGCCAGCCTAGGCATCTTCGTCCCCATCCTGCAACGGTTGAGCCGGGACTTGGAGGATATGCTCGGTGAGGAGGAGAAGGGGTCCAAGGAGTGGAGGCGGAGTTTGAAGAAGGAGGAGGCGAAAGCTCTAGTGGCGTTGAGGCAGCGGTGGCTAGGGATGGGAGAGGAGAAGGGCAAGGGCAAGGCAAAGGATGGAGGCGAGTTGGAATGGGTCGGCGCTGTCAGAGAGCTCGTCGCGGCAGTACGTCGCTGCTTGACTGTCTTTGGGCTCGCTTGCTGATACTAGCTTCGAGCAGAACCCACCACCGTCCTTCCTACGACTACCTCCTTCACTGCAAGCCGCCACGACCTCCTTCCTCACCTCCCTCGAATCGCTCCTTCTCCCCTCCTCCCTTCCCCGACTCTCCCTCGCCAACTTGAACCTCACCTCTAGCGACCTCTTGCAATTGGACGTCCTTCACCGGGCGGAGGAAGTACTGGAGTGGTATCTCTCTTTCCACTCCGCGGCCGAAGGGTCAGCAGCGACAGCTCGGTCCATCCTCCTCTCCGTTCGCTCCCTCGACCTGTCCAAGAACCAATTGACGAGGAAGTTCCGACTGTTCTTCTCTCATCTTCTCCCCCGTGGTCTTCTCGTCGTCTCTCTTCTCTGGCGTTCACTGACTCCCTTTCTCTCGCAGCCCTTCCTCCAACCCTACCTCTCCTTCTCCCCGTTCTGGAAACTCTCTCCCTCTCTCAGAACGCCTTCCGACTCCTACCTTCATCTCTCGCCCTTTTCTCGCACCTTCGCCGCCTGAAGCTGAACGGCAACGAGCTCGCTCGGCCCGGGAGGACCAAGCTGCCCCGACGACGAGGGCTGCAGGACGAGGAAGAGTGGATGGAGGCTGCTGCAGTGGAGCAGAAAGGAGCTGTGCGGTCGAATACGAGGGAGGTGGCGTATGTCGTGAGGGCGAGGATGGGCAGGTGGAGAGAAGGAAGGGTGGCAAAGGGGAGCGTTGGAGCCGAGCAGCAGGGCGAGGAGAAAGGCGTGGTCCCGACTCTCGTGGACGTCTCTCTACAAGTTGCCAACGCGGCTCTCCTTGCGGAGAGAGCAGGGGACGAGGACTCTGCACGCAAACCGACAGCCGCCTCGACCCACACCGACCAACTCGCCTCCTCCTTCGAGTCCTGCCCCTCGCCATCGTCACCTCCCACCTCCCTCTTTTACGATCTCCCTCCACATCTCCATCACGCTCTCACCAACTCCTACACCTGCACCTCGTGTCACACCTTCATCTCTCCCCTCTCCACTCTCGACCTCCCGCTCCCGGACCCCTCCCCTTCCTCGCTGGCGCCGAGACCGAACTCGACACCCATCTCCCTCCATCTCCCTCCCCTCTACGAGCGTCTTCACTTCCTTTCACCGGGCGTCAATCTACCGACGCAGATCCGCCTTCCTCCCTCGCCCCCTTCCTCTTACGCCCAGCCCCACCATCTCACTACCGAAGAACGAGTCCTTCTCGCACTCTACGGTCGAGGGACAGAGCTCACTACGCTCGTAGTCGGTGATGAGGTGCACCATCGGTTCTGTACGAGGTGCGCGGTCGGACATTTGGGGCTGCTCGGCGAGGAAGGGGAGGGTCTTGAAGGGGAGCAGGAGCGGCTGGGAAGGGAGTGCAAATGCCGAGGATGCGAGGAGGAGAGAAGGGTCAAGGGTGAGCCGCTATTGGGGCTGCAGGGTGATGGAGAATGGAGCCAAGAGGGAGAGCGGGTCATGAGGTGGTTGAGGCGGAGGCCTCGAAGGTCAAGCACGGTGAGGGTTGGGGGGTAGACAGCCGGAGGGAGTGGGACTCGACAGCTTGGATTCCTGTTGTACATGTACAGCTCTCAGCTCCCCGTCGTCCTGCCTTGGTCTCACCCAGCTTGGCGAAGAGAGAGCTCGGCCGAGAGACGAGAGCTTCGGCGCTGCCTTCACTGCTTGGCTCTCACAGGCAGCTCTCAGCCTCAGCTTCCAGCTCGTCTCTAGTATGCTGTGGCAGCCGCCTCGACTTCCCTACAGCGCCCGGCCTGCTACTATCCTCGTTTCTCCCTCGATCACTCACCCGGAGCGGTGGGCAGCGGGCGATGCTCCTTCTTTTGCTTCGCTTCTCTCTCGCGCTCTCTTTCTCTTCCTCGTTCGCTGTAGCATATCATGTATCTATCTCTTGCTCTTCCTGCTGTACTACGTAAGCTCTGCTTTTGCTTCGCCCGCGCCCTTGTTGACCCTCCCTTCGCTTCCTCAAACAGTCGCCGTCTCTGCCTCGGTACAAGCACAGACGTCGACCCAGGGAGACTACACCATCATCGCAGGTCAAGGCTTCCCCAACAGCTGTCTTCCCGTCTGCCGACCCTTCCTTGACCAGCAGGACGTGAGTTTGGCCCCTCGCGCGCTCTCCGCCGGAATGACCGAGCCGAGCTGACCACAGAAATGCTACTGCGCTACAGGCCTGCGTAGCTGGCTCAGCCCAGAACCAGCAGGAGGACTGCGCCTGCTCCGACTCGTTCAGAACGAAGCTGGAAGCGTGCGCCGAGTGTGTGGAGCAGGATCCGGGAGTAGCGGCCGGGATGCAGAGCATCGTACGAGGTGAGCTCTCGTTGTCAGATACTGAGCCCATGGATACTCGTGCTGACCACCACTACGCTGCCTTGACAGTCCTCTGTCCCTCCTCCTCGGGCGACAACGGCACTCCTTCGACTTCGACCGACTATGACTCTCTCGCAGGCAACCCTTCCTCTGTCTCCTCCCTGATTGCGGTCGATACAACTAGCTCGACTGCCTTCACCACCATCGCAACAGAGACGAGCTCCTCGACCTCGACTTCGGCTCAAGCCTCGCCGACTACTTCGGTCGTCGGGAGCACCTCCGCCTCCTCCTCCACCTCGTCATCGTCATCGTCGTCTGTCGCCGCCGCATCTTCATCATCCGCATCTCCTTCCCCATCAGGAGCCTCCGCCTCCGTCGCCCCTTCCTCGACGCCCGCTTCGGACGCCTCGAGCTTCGGCGCTTCGGTCGGAGGGTTTTTGGGAGCGCTGTTGGCCGCTGTACTGGCGCTGTAGATCGGGCAAGAGATCTAGAACGATGTTCATCCGGGCAGACGAGCGGTGAGGGAGCAAATGGACATTTATTGGGTTGCTCTTCGACGATGCGGCGAGCCGGACTGGCAGGCAGCCTCCACTCGTAGACAAAGCGTGAGCTCGCGCAATCGCACGCCTTTGTGAAGTCTGCTGCTTTCACTCATCTTCTCGGTGGAACTGGGATTGCCTCCGTCCGCTACGCATGCTACAAGACCGGTTTCCCAGGCTACGAGGAAGGAAACATGCCGACCGCTCTCCTCGCCTTCGCCACCATCTCGCTTGCCGAGGGTCCCAGCGGGCTCTGCTTCAAGAACAAGCTACAGATGATCAACAAGACTGGCGACGACCTCGTGGTGCGACTCAGCTACGTCGCTTCAGTGTACCACGAGGGCATGCGCTTGCTCGGCGCAGGTCAGAAAGCCGAAAGCGCTCGCCTCTTCGACTACGCCAAGCTAGGGCTCCAGAAGTTTCTCCCCGTACTCGCTCAAGTGTGGCATATGCTTGGAGTACCGGGCAGCGTGTTTGACGAGTGTTTGGAGGTGTTGCAGTCGAAGATTGAGGTGGGGGCTTCGGCTGCGAGTGTAAAGTGAGGGACTGCTGAGTGTTGGGACCAAGCTTGAGCTCTCTAGGGATAAGAACTGTATGTGTTTAATAGGGTGCCCCAAAATCCGGCCCCGAGAGCGGTGCCAAATAGCGCGTGAGAGCAGCTGCGCTGTCGCGACTCGGAGGGCTTTCGCCGAGCTGGATCTGTCGGCGCTACTGTCATGTTGCGGCGGGCCGAGAAGGCGTTGGTTTGACTCGAACCGGGATTTTCTGCTCTAACAGCTTGAGAAGAAGGGTCACACGCAGCCTGCTTCCTCCTCGCCGAAGCAGCGGCCACTCCGAGAAAAGGGGTCTCGGTACACAGTAGGGCTGAAATCGGTTCTAGGCAACTTTTTGAGCTCGATACGGCGTTTCTGAGCGCCATTTGATCCAAATCCTACCCCTTGACGAGCCGACATTCAGCGAGTCAAGCCAACCCATCTCGACTTCAACCTCTTTCACTTCTCCCGCACCTTTTCGCTACAACTCGATCAACATGTCTGCTACCAACGTAAGCTACAGACGCTCCCGGACAGTGCTACAGAGCTGTACAAAGGCAGCAGCTCGCTAATCTCGCATCTTCTCTCCCTCCCCCCATCTCGCTCGCTCGTCAACAGCTCTGGCTTCGCTGCGAGACGAAGGAGTTTGAGCACCGCTCGGCGCTCACGCCCACCACGGCCAAGAAGCTCATGGACGCTGGCTTTAAAATCACCGTCGAGCGCGACCCTCAGCGCATCTTCAAGGACGAGGAGTTCGAGCAGTGAGTTTGGAGCTTCAGATCTGCCCGCTCAAAGCTACAGCGAACCGAACATTCATTTACAGGGTCGGAGCTACTCTGACACCTCACAATTCGTGGCCCACCGCTCCCTTGGACCAGGTCATCATCGGCTTGAAGGAGCTGCCCGAGAACGACACCTCCCCTCTGCCTCACACCCACATCATGTTCGCTCACTGCTACAAGCAGCAAGACGGATGGAAGGAGGTCCTCCAACGCTGGCAGGATGGCCAGCCCACCTCGATGCTTTACGACCTCGAATTCCTCCAGGACGAGAAGGGCCGCCGCGTCGCTGCTTTCGGCTACCACGCTGGATTCGCTGGAGCTGCCGTGGGAGCTCTGGCGCTCGGAGAGCAGGTTGGAAGTGAGGGCGAGAAGGGCAGGCTCGGCGAGATCAAGCCCTACGAGAACGAGGGCAAGCTCGTCAGCTACGTCAAGGGCGAGCTCACCAAGGTTGAGGCCAAGCTCGGCAGGAAGCCCAGGGCTCTCGTTATTGGAGCTCTCGGAAGGTGTGGAAGGGGTGCTGTTGACTTCTTCAAGGCCGCCGGCCTCAACGAGTGAGTTCTTGGGATCTCGGCGGCGAGAGAGCGGAGCTTCGCAGGCTGATCCTTGATTTCTCTCCCTCTGCACCCGCTAGTGAGGACATTGTCAAGTGGGATATGGCCGAGACTGCCAAGGGTGGACCTTTCAAGGAGATCCTCGATGGTGTGTTCTGTCCCTTGGTCTCTTGCAAGTCGAGCCGAGAGCTGACCCTCATCGCCGAACTCGCTCCTCCACAGTCGACATCTTTGTCAACTGCATCTACCTCACCTCCAAGATCCCCTCGTTCGTCTCGCCCGAGTCCATCGCCGCCGCTGGACAGGACCGCTCGCTCCGTGTCGTCGTCGACGTCTCTTGCGACACCACCAACCCCAACAACCCCATCCCCATCTACTCGATCAACACCACCTTTGACAAGCCTACCGTCGATGTTCCCGGGTCTGTCCTCCCATTCTCCTCCTGTCTACAACCTTTGACTGACCTCACTCGCTCTCCAAACAGAATCACCGCCGGTCCTCCCCTCACCGTCGTCTCGATCGACCACCTCCCTACGCTCCTCCCCCGCGAGGCCTCCGAGGCCTTCTCGACCGACCTCCTCCCCTCGCTCCTCACCCTCCCCCAGGCCATCGCCGACCGCAACCCGAGGCAAGGCAAGCCCATCAGCGCCTCCGAGGCGGGCTCTGGTCCCGAGCGAGTGTGGCGCGAGGCCGAGGCGCTCTTCTGGCAGAAGCTCGGCGAGTCGCAGGCTTAGATCTGTGGTAGAGGGTGGCAAATGTGAATAAAATGGGGAATGCAAAAACCACAGAGCCTTTCTTCCCCCCCTCGTTGAAAGCGGGGGCCGTCTCTCGTATCAAGTGTTTCCTGAGAGCCTAGTCGAAACCTTCCCGACTGAGGAGAGAGTGAGACTGGAGAAGTCCTTGTATAGGAAGGAGCAGCGCCGTGCACGGGCTCACTTTTTGCTATCCCGCTCAACGGTCGCCTCTCTATCGCGCGAGCTTGTCTCGCTGGTATTCCAGTGAGGGGAGCTCAGCTGCTCGCTCCTCGGCGGTGGAAGGCGAGTGGTGTGCGAAGGGTTTTGAAGGCTTGAATTGCTGTAGTAGAATGTGCCGGGTGGCTCTGGATGATGAGCCGGATTACTCAGGTGGAGGGTCGGCCTATCTTGGCCGGTTTCCCCTTCTGCTCCGTCGTCAAAGCTGGCAGCTCGGCGAAGGCAGGCAAGGGGGAGAGAGCTCATCGCCGAGATTGCGAGCAAGTGGTCCTTTTGCATGACTGCGTTATAAAAATAGATTTCAAAATGCTCATCAGGGGCTTTGACTACCGCTGGGACGATAAAGTGGTGCAGAAATCAAGGGGGCTCACCCATTTGAGCAGCTCTCGCGCTGCCCTCCTCCTGCGCTTCTCTCGCTCCTCTCGACTCAACTCGAACCGGCTCTCGTTCTACCAGGCTACAGCAAGCTCAGCTTCTGCCTTTGATCGCTCTCGTGTACTTGATCACCCCACTTGTGCCAGCCTCTCCCGTCTCTCTCTCTCTCTCTCGACCCGCCAACGCAGCTCCACTAAGGCAGCAGTCTCCCTTCTTGTAAGCTCGTCGCGCTTTAGCTCTTTGTTTTGCTTACAAGAGCTAATCAGTTATATCTCTACAGTCCCCTTCTTCCTTTCTCTGTAGGTTTCCACGCCTAACCGGTACAGCCACGCGATGAGAAGGGGGGGTCGAGCTGACCCTCTTCTCTATTCTCTCTCGCAGTCCGACCCCGTTCCCAATCCGCTACAGAGATGCAGAGTATCAAGGCCGTCATTGTCGGCGATGGAGCAGTCGGAAAGGTCAGTGCAACTCGCTTCTCCTACAGAAGGGACAAGAGCTGCGAGAGAGCGTGTTGTTGCTCAGCGCGGAGCACTGACTATCTTCCTCTCTACACCTCGCCGTGCACTACAGACTTGCTTGCTCATCTCCTACACAACCAACGCTTTCCCTGTACGTTCTGCTTCGCTGGTCACGGTCGTGCGCGAGCTGGGATGACCGCGGAGAGGGCGTTGTCCGAGCGCTGGCTGACCCCCTTCTCGCTCTACCATAGGGAGAGTATGTTCCCACCGTCTTCGACAACTACGTACGTCTTTTCACCTCAGACTGCTGCTCGAGACGGGTGATCTTGCAGTGGGGCAATGACGGCTGGGAGGCGTGGGCCGGCGCGCGCGCTCCTCCAACAGCAGCAGCAAGCTAATCTTTCGACGCTTCACCACCAACAGAGCGCCAATGTCATGGTCGACGGCAAGCCCATCAACCTCGGTCTGTGGGATACCGCTGGACAAGAAGATTACGACCGCCTCCGCCCTCTGAGCTACCCGCAGACGGACGTCTTCCTCATCTGCTTCAGTCTCGTCTCGCCGCCCAGTTTCGAAAACGTTAGGACAAAGGTGAGTTTGCTATCATTCTCGGTCCACGCGTACGGAGCAGAGCTGGCCCTGCGTTGGGCTACGCGCCGAGGAGGACAATGCGCGTTTCGCGAGGGAGGGTTGAGATGGCGTTGGAAGGGCTGCAGGGGTGCAGAAGACCTTCCCCACATCTCGGCACTTGCTCTGAAATACCCCACTAACGCTTCCACTCGTCTCCCATCGCGTAGTGGTACCCCGAGATCTGCCACCACGCTCCCAACATCCCCTTGATCCTCGTCGGCACCAAGCTCGACCTGCGCGAGGACCGGGACACGATTGACAAGTTGCGTGAAAGGCGGATGAGCCCCATTGCCTACCAGCAAGCGGCGGCGATGGCGAGGGACATTGGCGCCGTTCGGTACGTTCCCCCCTTTGAGGGAGCTGACGCTCGCGCTTCTCAGCTTCGTAGAGGACGATGCCTGATCGTTCTGCACTCACAGGTACCTCGAGTGCTCGGCGCTGACGCAGAAGGGACTCAAGAACGTGTTCGACGAGGCCATCCGCGCTGTGCTCGCTCCTGCGCCGAGGGAGAAGAAGCGCTCCAAGGGCTGTGTCGTCGTTTGAAGCGACTCCGCGGCATACCCTCTTCCCTCGGACACTTCCCATTTTCGATTTCGCGCGGTGCATGGAGGAGAGAGAGCGGAGGGCTTGGGGGGAGGGCGGATTGTCGGCGGGGGGTGGACGACCATCAGACGACCGAGCTTCGTTCATCACACCTCTTCCTTCGACTTATCGCCTCTTCTTTCCAACTTCTCGCGCCCCTTTCGACTTGGCTGCATCCTCCTCCCCCTCCTCCCCCTTTCGCCTTCCCCCCGCCCTCATTCGCCCTTCTCCCATCCCTCCCTTCATGACCCCCTGCCCCCTTCCCACCACCATCAGTAGTCTTCATTCTCTCCGTCTCGTTCTCTCTCTTTTACTTCGCTCTCCTGTAATATGCTCATGACGCCTCATCAATGGTTGCTGGAGCGAGAGCCAGTCGGCGAAAGGGCTGAGCTAGCTGGCGAGAGATGCAGATGAAGAGGCTCGGGGCAGGAGACAGGTGCAGTACAGCTCATTCGACGCGTCTAGTAGTGTCTATTAAGCTCTACAACGACGCCTCACTCCCATCCTCGACCTCTTCGTCCTCCACCCTTCCATCCAACGCCAGCGTTGCCTTCCTCAAAAACGCGCAAAAGCTCCACAAAGGAGAGCTCATATCCATATCATACCACCAGTTCACCGCGATCGTCGCCCTCTGCTTCTCCCCCTGCGCCTCCTCTTCTCCCTGCGCCATAGCCGAAGCCAGCGCCGGCGACTCTCCAACATCCTGCGCAACGCGGTGGAACCATAGAGCTGGGAGGTAGAGCATGTCACCCTTTTGGAGGGTTACTTCCATGGGTCGGGCATGGGTGAAACGGGGGAAGAGGCTCAGGTCGGGGGAGAGAGGGTCGACGGGGATCCAGGGGAGGGTGAGTGGGGGAGTGGTGGGAGTGATAGAGAAGGTGGAGGGTGGTGTGAAGGTGTAAGTTGCGTGTGGGTAGATTTGTTCTGTGGAATGAGCTGAGTCAGCACAGGGTCGTGGTAAGGAGGAGTAGAGAGCGGACCGTGGAGGCAGTAGAACTCGGTTGGAGGGAGGAGGGTGAAGGTCTTCGAGCCGCGGATGACGAGGTAGATGTTCTCGTATGGGTCTGATGAATGGAATCGGTCAGCCTTCAGTAAGTTGCATGAAGTGAGAGGACGGAGGGCTCACCCTTGTGAAGCGACGTGACGCTGCGCTGGTCGCCGATCCAGAGGTTGCAGGCGTCCGGATCATGTGCTGCCGGAATGAGCGCATGGTCAGCGGTAGACGCAATATTAAGATAAGCTACAACTCACCAAAAACCTCTCGAGCGAAGGACGGGCCTTCAGCGCCGACGTCCTCGAGCAGAACTTCGTACTCTCCGCCGAGATTCCCGTTCTGGCTTTGCAGGTAGTACACGGGGTCGGGTGAGGTAGCGGCAGGTGGAGGCGAAGGTTGCGGTCGATCCAACTTGGCGAGGAAGTCTTTCATCGAAAGCTCGACGGCTGGGAAGAGACGAGAGGGTTAGCCAGCGCTCCTCCTGCGCATCTGGCAAGCTTACTGGCCGGCTCAACGAAGAGCTCGTCATTCACGATGGAATCCGCGTTGCTGTAGACGTGCCTTGTCAGCCTGCGGAATGAGAGAGGAGGGGAAAGAGAGCGAGCTTACCCTTCCGGCGACACAGCGATCGCTACCTTCTCCTGCACCTTGTCGATGAGATAGGCATTTGTCCACCTCTCCAAAGCCGGCGTCTGCTCCCTCTGACCTTGCCCGCGGATGACGAGAGGGCGATTCTGGCCCACGAACCGCGAGAACTCGAGTGCTGTGGGCGTGTAGTGGATCTCGGCGACGGTAGACGAATTGAGATCTTGATAATCTCTGACGAAAGCCTGCAGAGACTTTTCCATGACTCGAGATGAGAAGCAGTGAACGGTACGAGGCCAAGAAGCGAGAGGGTCAATTTTCTCGAGTCGAGAGAAAGGTCTGATGTGTTTGAAAGTACGCTCCGAGACGAGCAGGAAAGAGCTGAGCACAGTGGCTGTGTAGCCACACATCATCACGATCCGCCGAGCTTCCCTTTTCGCTTTTCGGAAAGTTCGCCGAGCAGAGATCGTGGCTCGAGTCGTGTACGGCTGCGATGTATTGTCCTGTCAACGGGGGGAAAGGTATCTACCCTGCAGGCAAACAAGCTAGATCTTTACGCGCTTTTAACCAGTCCTAGGAGGGGCAGGACGGAAGCCGAAAGGCAAAGCGATGGGGATCGCAAGCCCGCCGAGCCCGACTCCCGCGCCCCATCCTCCGCCGTTGGCTGCTCCATTCGCTCCCTGCGCCCCTCCAGCTGCAGCTCCACCGTTGGCAGCCGGGGCAGGGGCAGGAGCAGCCCTCTGGGTAGGGGCAGCACCTGCGCCGTTGGCGAGTCCGGCGAACAGCCCTCCGAACGCTCCTCCCACTCCCGTACCCGCACCTGCACCCGCTCCCGCACCTCCTGCTCCTGCGCCTTGACCATTGACAGCAGCGGCTCCGAAATTGGCGCCGGCTGCAGGAGGAGCGGGAGGAGGAGGGCCAAAGTTGAGAGGCACTCCAAGGCCGCCGAGTCCGCCTAGTCCTCCAAGTCCGCCGAGGCCTGGTGGCATCGCTCCCGTACCTCCCGAAAGATGGAGACACATGCCACGCTCGAAGGCGGCTCCTTCGAGAGCGTCGAGGTCGGCGTCGGTCCAAGTGAGGTCGTCGTTCTGCGCGAGGATGAGACGAGGTCAGCGGCGGACGGTCGAGCGGCGATGAGAGAACGTACGACGACGGTGACGCATTCCAAGCCTTTGCTGACGATGGTCTGGATTTGCTTCGTCGTCTTCGAGCCGTCGGTGTTGGTGAAGACCTTGGAGCGAGTGACCGACTTGCGAAGGAGGCGAGCGAGGGCGAGGGGCTTGATATCGGGCGAGCGGGACCAGTGGATCCTGACGAGAGTCGCAAGAGATTATTGAGAGGCCTGAACGAAGGTAGAACTAGAGAAAAAGCTCACGTCTTGAGCGAGGGAGGGAAGAAGCTGAAGACCGAGGTGGACGCGATGGGGCCGGTCCAGGTGAGATCGACGACATGAGGGAGGTAAGGAGCGAGAGCATCGAGGAAGAAGGTATGCCTCGAAAGGCCCTCGAGCTGTTCAGAAAGCGCCAGGTCAGCTCTCACTCCTCTGTTTCGCGTCGATATGGATCAACTCACATCCTTGGAGAGCGGTGCACCGGCCTTGTAGTCCTTGCGCTTGTACGGGAAAGCACGCTTGATGGTAGTCCTCGGCAAGGGCTGCCAGGTAGCGGGGCAGTCGAGGACCACTGAGGTGAGATTGCTGCCGTAGTGGAGGAAGATGGAAGCGAGACCCCAGCGCGACAATTCTTGCGAGGGACGAGAGATCTGGATCTTGACGAGGCTCTTGGCGGACTGTTGCGTCGGTAGAATGAGGATCAGCGACGACCGAGACGACCGAGATGAGAGGCGCTGAGGCGCGAGCTTACATGCTTGAGGATGAGGTTCAGCTCGTCTTCGTACGCATCTGTGAGCGAGCGAAGGAGAGCATGGTCAGAGATGCTCGAAGGTCCAGAAAACAGCTGCAAAAGACTCACCAGGATCCAGCAGCTTGAGCGTCTTGAGTCCCTTCGGCCTCGTCCATTCCTCGGCGTCAATCATGTCATTCTCCTCCTCATCTTCTTCCCACATTTTGATCCCCTCAGACATGGGACCGTGATCTGAGCCCTTCAAGCCGACCAAGACGAGCTCCTCGAGCTCGGGCCAACTCTCCCTCATGAGGCGAATGATGCGCGAAGTGGTGAGGAGGAAGGGCTTCTCCGGGTCGGCTCCGGTAGCGAGGTCGACCTTCTTGAGCTTGGTGAGGGTGCGAAGCGTGGCGAGGAAGGGTTTGCTGGAAAGGGGGTTTCGACCAAGTCAGCTCTCCCGCAAGCGAAGAGACGCGAAGAGGAACTCACGTTGCGCTCTTGAGAAGGGAAGGAAGGATGCGAAGCTCCTCAATGTTCTTGCAGAGCTCGAGTAGCTCAAAGTAGACCTCGGCGCCGCCGCGGCCGATGGACATGTCGCCGCGAGCGTCGATGTTGAGGGCGCGAACGAGGGCCGCGAGGTGGTTCTTCTCTCCATCGGGATCCTCGGCATCCTCGACAGCGTTGCGAGCGGCGTGCTGGGGCGCATTGAGGGAACGGAGGAGGAGCGAAGCTTGCCAGGCGCTGACGAGCGTAATGCTATGGAGGCGCAAAGCGTAAGTGAGGTATGCTCAGACGAAACGAGGATGCTACTCACCGACGGTACAGCTTCTTGCGAGCGGTGTGAAGGAAGGGACGCGAGAGGTAGAGGAGCGGGAGGAGAGGGTCGAGCGGGAGGCCGTCGGGGTAAATTGCCTCGTCGTCACTATCCTCCTCATCATCGTAATCGTCCTCGTCATCATAAGTATCGTAGTCCTCCTCGTCGTCCTCCGTCGTCTCGTAATCGTCGTCGTCCTCGTCCTCAGCGTCGCCCTGCTCGCCGTCGGACATCTGAGCCGGGTCGATGATGGTTTCGAGAGGAGGCATCGAGTCGGTCGAAGAAGAGCGAGGTACCGGCAACACGGTGGGAGAAGGAGGATCGGGCGCAGTGGTGGCGGTCGAAGTTGAGGCTTGAGGGCGCGAAGGCTCGTCGTCCGAGATGGCTGCGAGGCGCAAACAGGTCAGCTCGTGGCTTGCAGGAGAGGAGCGCGGTCAGACTCACTCTCCAAGGGCGGCATCTCGTCGTCCGAGTTAGTGGTGACGGGAGCAGCAGCGGCGGAAGGCTGAGCGGCGGCACTCGTCGAGGTCGAAGCCCGAGGAGACTCGTCGTCCGAAATGGCTGCGAAATGGCAGCGAGTCAGCTCAGATCACTTTGCAAGAAGGTACAGAAGAGGCCAACCTTCCAACGGTGGCATTTCGTCGTCCGAGGCGGCTGCTGCTGGAGCAGGGGCGGCGGAGGGCTGAGCCGTCGAGGCCGCTCGGGGAGGGGCAGTCCCGTCGTCTGAGATGGCTGTGAAGAAATCAGCTCGAGTTCTTGCATCAGCATGAAGATCATGACGTACTCTCCAAAGGCGGCATCTCGTCGTCCGAATTGCCAGCTGCAGGAGCCGAGGCGGGAGAGGGCCGAGCTGCGGTTGAGGTCGAGGCGACGGGAACGGCGCTGGTGCTCGCTCGGGGCTGGTCATCTTCGCTGATCCCTGTGGTGCAAATGAAGAGTCAGCTCTGTCGATCTAGCTCAACAGGCTCGGCAGCAGCACTCACTCTCCAGAGGCGGCATCTCGTCGTCGCTCAAGTTGCCCGAGTTGCCATTCGTCGCAGCCGTAGGAGGGGGCGCGAAGGGCGGCAGGTTGAAGTTGAAGCCGAGGGGACTAGTCGTAGGGTTGGCACCTTGTCCGGCAGCAGAAATCGTGTTGGCAGGCGCGCCGAAGGTGAACGAACCGGCGGGAGGGGCCGAGACGGGAGGGGCTTGTCCGAGCTGGGTTGCGGGTGCGGGTGCAGCAGCAGCGCCGAAGGTAAAGACGGGAGCGGCAGGGTTGAGGGGCGGTGCAGCGTTGGCGTTGGCCGTCATCCTCATCAACACCGAGCG
>MWVB01000074.1:70613-108150 GCA_003054985.1 Leucosporidium scottii
GTTGGCGTTGGCCGTCGCGTTGGCGTTAGCGGCAGGACGAAGAGGGTTGGCGGCTGGAGGCTGCTGAGCTGCAGCAGCAGGAGGGGCTGCTCCTGGTACGCCTCCAGCTGGGACTCCTCCCGCCTGTGCCCCACCACCGCCTACAGCTCCCATGAGTCCTCCCAGCGCCGCCCAAAGCGCGCCCGGTCCCATCGGCCGTTCGTCGTCGCCGCCCACTCCTCCCAAGCCTCCGGGCACGCCTGCCAGTCCTGCAGCCAAGCGCTCAGTCGCTTCGACGTGCAGCTGCTCGACGATGTCGACGATGTTGGCGAGCAGCTCTGGCGGAAGGTCCTGGAGGGTGACTCTCCTCCTGCTCGCGTGCTGGCGCTTGACCATGTTGGGCGGGTTGTTAGAAGCTCTTTAAAGCTGTAGTCGAGTGAGAAGCTGCTCCTGCTGTAGGGAAGCGAGCGGGCTAGGGGAGGAGGTAATGGCGGGAGAACAAGGAGCGCTCAGTCGCGTCTACCGCGCTTTCATGGCTCGCGCGACCTCGACACTTTGAAGTTGAGCGATAGCTCGGCCAGGGATGATTAGAGACTACGGACTGAATACGGAAGGAATAAACTACTCTGCTACTGCTGCACCCAAGACCCAAAGACCGAACCCGACTCGGCGCTCACTCTTTCCACTCGGCGGCGATGCTCTCCAAAACGTCAATCATCACTCGACCGTCTGCATCAAGAAGTCATCAATCAGCAAGGAGATAAGAAGCTCACACGAGCGGAAAAGACAACTCACTGGTCATCAGCGAATGATCCGCCCCTTCGACGACCTCAACCCGACACTCCCTCATCTCCTCCTCCAAACCCTTGACGCTGCTCAAACTGATCCTCTCATCCTTATCCCCATGCCACACCTTGACCTTCCGCTCCACATCCGAGTACTTGAAGCCCCAAGGCTTGCTCGTCCGCTCGAGAATGACCATCAGGTCGCTCGTGCCGCCTCTGAGGGATTCGGCGTATGAGGCGCGGAGGAGGCCGTTGGCGAGGTCGGTGCCGGAGAGGGTGACGGAGGAGAGACTCGCGGGTGGAGGAGGGGTCGAGGGAGTGCCGTTGGTAGGGGAGATGGGGGAGGAGAGCGAGGTGAGGGAATCTCGGCGGGTGGGAGTCGAGTTGGAACCGGCCGAGGAGGTTGACATGACCGAGGCGCGGCGTGCGACGGATGAGGACGGTGGGTAGCCTGTAGGAGAGGCGACTCGAGGGGCGAGGGAGGAGCCCGTCGTGGAAGGGCGATTGCTCGGCGGCGGGGTGCTGAGTGAGCTCGAAGCGTAATAAGACGACCGTCGACCTGCAGTCGAAGGCGTCTTGAGCGAGTTGACGTCCGATCCATCCGATGACTTGGGCGAGCGCTCAGATGACGGTCCTCCCGCGTTGAAGAGGCCGCCGAGGAACGACTTGCTCCCCTTGGGCTTGAGCGGCGGCCTCCCATTTACTCCTCCCACCTTGGTCGCTCCTCCCAACCGCATCTCCGACATCTTCTCGACGTCGCCCGACATGATGGAAATGGCGTCCATCGGGTCGAACGCCTCCTCCCTCGCCGCCTTTGCTTCGGCCTTGAGCTGCGCGGGCGAAGGCTGGTCGGTGGAGAGCAAACCGGCCTTGTGGTCGTAACCGATGGGCGCGTGGGTGATGGTAGGAGGTTTACCGAGTCGCCAGGCCTGCATCTTCCACTCGGCCGCCTGCGCCGTCTTGATCACGCCCGAAGGGACGTACTTCAAGTACTTGTAGGCGCCGGCGAGACTGTCGGCCGAAGTCGAGACCCAGGGAGCGAGGAGATGGATGGAGCCGTGGATCTTGTCGGGCGAGCGGAGGGAGGTGGCGAGGGCGTAGGGGGCGCCGGCGGAGTGGGCGAGGAGCGAGTAGGCGGAGAGTTGAAGTTGCTCGGCGACTTCCTCGACGACGACGGACCATTCGATGAACCCTCGGCGCTCGTCGGGGACCTCGCCTGTCCGTCCCAATCCCCACCGGTCGAGGCAGATGAGCCGCAGACCGAACGCCTCGGCCATCTCCTCGTACAGCGCGACGAGATAGCGCACGCACCCGAGTCCGAGGAAGACGATGACGGGATGGCCTGTGGGGCTGCCGACATCGGCGAGAGAAACGTTGAGACCTTGGTTTGGTGCTTGACGGAGGGTGATGATGCGAGTGAGGCGGGAGCTTTTGAGGAGGGTAGCGAGCTCGCGTTCGATGGCGAGGGCTTCGGGAGCGAAAGAAACGGGGGATGCGGCGCGAGGCGTGACGTGGATGGAGTGCGAGGACTTGGTCGACTTGATGGAGCGAGTCTCGGCCTTGTTGTCGTCCCAAGAGCCCTCGGCGAGAGGAATGGCCGTGGACGAGGACGACCGAGGGAGCCGGAGGGAAAAGCTCTTGCCTAGCGAGCCTCGGCGACCCTTCCGACCCGCCTGCTTCTCCTCCTCCGCTTCTGCCTCCCTCTCGAGCGTCCTCTGCAACAGCAGGTTCGTCTCGATCTCGGCCGTCACCGAATCGACGCTGCTCCTCGGCTCGCCCTCGCTGCTCGTCGGCATACTGTACTCCCGCGACCTAGCGGCAGCGGCGAGCACCTGTGCAGGAGTCTGCGCCTCCTCCTCCTTGGTAGCAGAAGGGGTGCCTCCATGCTCGCGAATGATCTCGTCGATCGTCTTGATGCGCGTCGGTTGCGAAGGGAAGACGGGATCGGAGACGGGCGGTGGAGTGAACTCGACGGGGAGAGGTTCGGTGCTGAGCGAGCCGTTGCGGGCGGCAGGAAGAGGAGGAGGGGGCGTCGGCTCCCGTCGAGGAGGGCTGCTGGAGTGAATGGAGGCGCCCGAGGTGTAGCGCAGTGGAGGGAGGGTGACCGAGAAGAACGGCACCGGTGGTTGAGGAGTGGCGGCTGCGGTAGAGCGAGGAGTGGTGGGAACGAGAGGAACTGCCGAGATTGCTGGACCGAGTGGGATCGATACTCCGCCGCTGGTCTCGGGAGGAGAGATCCTGCCCCAGGACGTCCTCCTCGGCGGTGCTGGCGGTGCTGGCTCTTCAACAACGCCGTGTGCTCGGATGATGTCGTCGATGCTGGGCGCGCTGGGCATCCGGGTCTGCTGATCCGCCGCCGCCGCCGAATCGGGTCGCAGCGTTGCATTGGCATCCCGGTCCATCCTCGGTGCAGAGTAGGTGCCCGCTCCTTCGTGGGTTGAGAGCTGCCCTGGTGTTGGACCGGCAGTCATGCTGGCGTACGAACCCTCCGAGGCGACCGTGCTGGCACTAACCTCCCGCTCCCTCGCCTTGCGCTCCTCCTCGACCTTGGCGCGCTCCTTCTCGGAGCTCTCCTTCTTCGCCTTCTCCTTCAGGCTCACGGCGCTCTTTCTCCGCCTTGCGAGCCCATTCATACTGGCCACCAGAGCGTCCACGCCGCCGTCTGACCCATCAACCCCAGCTTCTCGAGCGTTGCCCTCCGCCGCCGGCGCCTTGTACGTTCCCGACGCCTCGTCGAACTCCAGCTTGGTCTCGCCCGGTCCCGCAAACAGATCTGGCTCGGCATTGGGCTCTACCAGTGGCGGTGGGAGAGAGCCAGCCGACTCGGACGGGGCGACCTCCTTCCCCTTGCCCTTCTCCTGCGTCGAGAAGCCGACTCCATCGTCCGACTCGATGCTATCGAGCGAAGACCTCCGCACCGACGTCGACCTGAGCGACGATACGCTCTCGAGAGTCCGGACGCTCCTGGTTCCGATGCTCGACGAAGGCCGAGATGGGAAGACATTGCTGATGGGTCGACCGTTGAAGGAGGAGCGCGAATGTTTTGAGAGTAGTGATCGAGGTCGTTCTGGTCGGTCTTGCGAGTCGAACAGGGCGTCGAGCGCAGAGTCGAAGTCGAGAGGAGAGGTGTGCTGGGAGGAGGAACTGGCGAAGGTGGAGGTTGACTGGGAGCGATTGATTGACGGCGGAGGGAAAGTATGACCTGCGAGCGAGGACTGCGAGGAAGATAACGAAGATGGCCGAGGTTTGGAAGGGAAGATGTCGTTGGAGAAGTTGGAGAGGGAGGGAGCCCGATGCGAGCGCCGACCTTGCGTTACGCTCCCTCGTCGCGGTGGTGGAGATAGTGAAGAGTCGGCAGAGGTACCAGCAAACGCGGGGACGGGAGGGGACACGGGCGAGCTACTGGTGGAAGGTTGAGGGGAAGCGCGAGGGGAAGGGAAAGTCGACGAGGAGGCTGAGGCGATGGAGGTCCGCTGGCGCGCGGAGGAGGGGCGCTGATGTGGCGATGCAGGCGGATATCGTGCTTTGGATGCTGACCGGGAGCTCGAGGACGAGCTCGACGCGATGGAAGTGGCCGAACCTCTCCTCACCCCTCCGAATCCCGAGGGCGATCCTCGCCGAAGCCCCAGCGCCGCTTCCAACTTGGCATCCGCGCTCGACGACGATGATCCAAATGCTTTGGCGAAGAGTGATGAAGAAGCAGACGGCCTTCTGCTCGATACCGGCGCAGGATCATCTCCACCGTCGCGCTCGCGCTCCTTGTCCTTGCCCGTTACGTTGCCGAAAGCGCTGATGGATCCCGAACGAGATGAGCGATTGAAGATGTTGGGAGTGCTGCTCCCCGGTGGGTCCTTCTGCTTCCCATTGGGCGCTGCAGCGGCCGAAGAAGAGGATGCCGCGTTTCCGCTCGCCCTGGGCTTGCGCTCTGGGTAGAGATCGAAGTACGACGGCCGAGAGGACATGCCCGTGTTGGCTTCGCTCATCGTTGCTCAGCGCTGCAATTGGATAGGCTCAGCAAGCTGCAGCTGACGCCCGTCGCCAAGGAGAGTTGAGCGAGCCCTCACCAAACAATTGAGATGTAGGACTGTGTACCACGCAGGGCGGATTCTCCGAGGTGTAGGTGTACTCTGTAGGTATACTAGACGGAGCGTGAGCGCTTCAAATGGCAGGAAACGAGCTCAAGAGGACCCACCTGAAGACTGAGCGTGGTGCTGGGAGCAAAGGCGCCCGCTGAGGGGTCGTAGGGGTGCAGAAAGCCCGAGCCCGCTGTAGCCGAGTCGCCAAACGAGGTGAGATGAAGACGAGCAAGCGACGGCAAGAAGCAGCGCCTGAGCTTGGACTTGAATTGGAGACTTGGCCGCTTTCTTGAACCGCGCCGAGCGAGCGGGCTCTACTTCCTCCGCTTCCCTCGTCCTTCACCATGTTCACCATCGACGAGATCAAATCGGACCAACTCGCGCTTCAAGTGCTCCCTTACGGCCACACCTTCCAAGGCCTCACTGTTACCACTCCCGGAGGTCTCCACCGCGACGCCTTAATTGCCCCTCACGATCCTGCTGCTCACCACCTTCTCAAGGGACGTCGCTTCATCAACCCTACGGTGGGGAGGTATGCGAACAGGTTACCCTCCGGTGCTGTGAAGTTCGGGGACGGCGGCGCGTTACAGTTGGCTGGGGATGACGGTGAGCGGGTGCTTCGGAAGTCGAGCCGGTTTGAAGCTGGAGCTAACTTGTTCATCTGCAGGCGTATGCCTTCATGGAGGGGAGACTGGATTGGATACTTTGGGGTGGGACAACGTCGACTTGGCGACCTCTACCCTCTTCACCGAGGCCGACGTCCCCAAAGGAGCTAGCTCGTCGACCATCTACCGTCACGTTTCCTCCGCCGGCACGGATGGTTTTCCCCTCGGACTTGAGGTCGAAGGTTTCTCTGCCGTCTCTGCCCCCGAGGCCGACAACGCTGGAAAGGTCACCGTCATCCTGCGCGCCAAGATCATCGAGGAAGGAGCGGAGGAGTCGGAGCTCGCTCGGGGTACCCCCGTCAACTTGACGGTCCAGTGAGTCCTGCTCTGCCTTCACTCATGATCTTGGCTTGGCTGCCCCTTCTCAGCTGTTCGTTTCGCTGACGCTGACCCTTTCATCGCTCGTCGCTCAGCTGGGGATTCAATCTCAGCGATTTCGCTACCGAGGACGTCAAGGGCCACAAGATGTTCATCAATGTATGTCGGTCCCTCCGTCTCATCTTGCTTTATGCTCTCTCTCACCCTCTGGGTCGGGCCAACTCGGCGTAAGCTGACCTCCCTTCCTCTCGCCTGCAGTCAACCCAAACGCCCACATTGGACGACAAAATGCTTGCCCAGGGCACATGGGAGAATATCCCTGCTGGATCCGAGCTCGACTTCCACTCTGCTGGCCTCGCCGGCCCTCATTGCACGCTCGGCGACAACTTCCCCGCCGACGGAGTCGGTGAGCTTCGATCCTTGCATCTCCCTCTTCACACTTTGTGCTCACCTACTTCTTTACCTCCAGACCACAACTTTGGTTTCACCTCCACCACTCGTTTGACCCCTCAAGTCGTACTCACCTCGCCCGACGACAAGCTCTCCCTCTCCTTCCGCACGAACCAGAGCACAGTCCAATGCTACACCGCTTCCGGCTTCGACAGCCATGGACCTGCTCGCAAGAGCATTCATGACCCTCAAAGCATCGGCCCTTATGCTCGCTTCGGTGAGCCCGTTCTCTCCTTGACGGCTAGCGCCGAGCTCTTCGCTGATCTCGCTTCGACTGCTTGACGCACAGGCGCCGTCTTCCTCGAGTTTCACCACCCTCTTGCGACCTTCCTGCACCCCGAGTATGCCGAGAAGGCCGGCACCGACACGATTCTCAAGGCCGGCGAGGTGTACGAGAACTTTGTCGAGATTGAGGTCAAGGTGAAGGAGTGATGTCGAGTAAATGAACAGAAATGGAAAATAAGTACTTGTTCGTTCGTTTTGCAAGTCAACAGCAGTCCGCATTCGTTCGTCTTGCCCGCCCATCCTCTGCGAAGGCGCTTGAGCTCGGCTCTGCTTGCCCTCTTCCGCATCTGTCCTTCTCGCTTCTTGACTCGCGCTCAGCATGGCTGTCACCAAGCAGGTTACGAAAGCGCCTACACCACGCGCCCGCTTTGTCGGTACAGCAGAAACCTCTCCTTCGACTCTACCTTCGCTACCCTCTGCGCTCTCTTGGCTCCCCACTCTCAGCGCACCTGCACCCTTCTCGCTCGCCAACTTTTACCAAGCAGTTGAGTTGCAGACGCTACACCCCGAGTACAACAGCTCAACGATTCTTCGAGCGGATGTGCTGGTGGACGAGGACTTGGAGGAGCAGGCGGAGCAGCCAATCGTCGAGATGGAGGGGTACGACTGCGTGAGGCGGATACGGAGGAAGTTACAGCCGAAGCAAACGAGGGATGGAAGCATGGAGCAGGAGTGTCTGTTCTACAGGACAGCAGGGCGCGAGGAGGATGCGGACGATGCAGAGGGCCTCGTGCTGCTGCTACCCGACTTTGAGCTGCTGGAGAAAGAAAATGGAGGACAAGTACCCTACTACCATCCTCAACTCGCCGCCCTCGCCTTCCGCTACCTCCCACCACCACCGCTGTCGACTTCGACCGATTCGCAACCCCCTTCCGCCTCGATTCGCCTCGATGTACTCGCCCTGCCATCCTCGCCTTTACCTACACCACTCCCTCTTGACCATCGGATATATCGCACCGCCCTCGCCCTTCTCAAGAGCCTGCACTCGGTCGCCTGTGGCCTCGATCAGGGGTATCAGAAGCGAGTTCACCATGACCTTCTCGCCGGCAAGGAGGAGGTGCAGGATCTCTATCACGTTCTGAAGGAGAAGTATAGGTGAGCTCTCGCTTGCACAACCGAGTTCAGGAGCTCGGAGCACTCGAGCAGCAGTTGACCCTCCCCCTTTCGGCGCCGAACTAGAGCTGACCTCGTCCCGCTCCACGATCCCCGAATCACATTTCCCAGGTGGATGCTGCATGAATGGAAGGAGAGCACGGATCCTCAGAAGCATCTCTGGGAGGATGTGGCGGTCACGGCGTGGCTCATGATCGTGTGGAGGCAGATGTACCCCGAGAGCGAGGGGAAGCCGCCAGGAGGGTTCGTGGATCTCGGCTGTGGCAATGGACTACTGTGAGTGATCCCGCACCGCTCTCGCACGTCTCGAGCTGACATCCCGGCCTCTTTACAGCACCTACCTTCTTCATTCGGAAGGCTACCCTGGCTACGGCCTCGACCTCCGCGCTCGCAAGTCCTGGACAGCCTACAACCCCTCCCCGACACTCCTTACCACCTCGCTCGACCCACCTACTCTTCTAGCATCCCCCGAGCCGCCCTTCCCAGCAGGCTCCTTCCTCATCGGCAACCACGCCGATGAGCTCACTCCCTGGCTCCCCCTCTTCGCCGCCAAGACGCCCAACTATGCCTTCCTCAACATCCCCTGCTGCCCACATACCCATGTCGACCGCTTCACGAGCAAGGAGTACAAGATCCCCGCCGAGTTTCTCGACAGCTTGCCCTCCCCTCCCGCCGAGCCAGCGCCCTCCTCCTCCTCCTCATCAACGCACCACCCCCTCCTTCTCCCCTTCTACGCCCCAACGCTCAATCACAGCGGTCGCATGCACGCCTACCAACTCTATCTCGCCCATCTGACACTCGTCTGCGGGTTCGTTCCTGAGCGAGAGGCGCTGAGGATGCCGAGTACGAAGAATATCGGGCAGTTGGGGAGAAAGAGGATATGGGATGGGTTGGAGGATAGGGAGAAGGAGGAGATGATGAGGAGGGTGGAAGAGGAGGTGGAGAGGATGGTGCTGAGTGCGAAGGAGGGGTGGAAGGCGAGGAAGCCGGAGGGCAAGGCGGGAGAGCATTAGAGTAGACGTGACTCGCAAGCTATAGCTTTGACATCTTCTCTTTGTCTTGCGCAACTTCGTCAGCAAGTCACAGAAGCTTCTCCTGCTCACTCTCTCTCTCTGCTCTCGCTCGGCGCCTCTTCCAAGAACTGACAAAGCGGCACGGACTTGCACAAATTACTGAATAGCCGCCACGATCACGCCCATGAACCAGTGCACCAACACGTTCCACACACCCTTATACAGCAGCGCGGGCGAGAACACCGTCCAAACGAACAAATGTCGTCGGAAGTGAGTGGCCGAGGCGGCGAGGGTGAAGAGGGAGAGGGAGTGGAAGAGGGTAGCGAGGGAGAAGTGGGAGGTGAGGGTCGAGGGTGAGGACGGGGTGTGACGGACGAGAGCGGGGACGGCGTTGGTCCAGAAGAGGGGGCCGGCGAAGTTGCCGGCAAAGGTGGCGAAGGCCACTTCGCCGAAATCGTAGGACTGGAGGGTACTGTAGGCTTGTGAGAGGTCGATACTGTTCAGGAAGTACGAGATCAGCACTTCGCGAGAGCAGAGCAGAAGCTCGCGATAGAGCGAGCGAGCGCGAGAGAACTCACGTCGCCAGCGAGTTGGACCCGCCTGCAGTAAAGAAGGCAACATGTTGGAGGGCGATGATGGTCGTGGTGAAGAGGAGAGGAGAGAGACGAGATCGGCGGATGGTGTAGTACTGCGACCAGAGCAGCACGAGGAGGAAGAGGTTCGTCGGCCGACTGAACCGAGCCATTCCGACGCAGATGTAGACGTTCTTGAGGACTATTGATGAACGATATGAGCACTAGAAGCCGAGAGAAAGGCTTCGATATCTCAGCTCACCATCATACGTCTCCCCCGCCGTCGGATCAAACACCTTAGCCACCCTCGCGACGACCCAGCTGATCCCACCAATCTTCTTACTCAGCAACGCCAGCTCGAACGCCGTGCCCAATCCCACAGGCTTCAACCACTCGATATCCTTCCCTCCAACCGCTGCCTTGAACGCCACAAGCACTCCCACCTCGAGCAGCGCGAATGTGAGGAGGATGGCGAACGTAAGGGCGCGGAAGAAGAGCTGCTTGAGGGGGATGGTGGTGGTGCGCCGGGAGAGTGTACGAGCGGAAATGTAGAGAGTAAAAATGGGTACGACAAGAAGGGTGAGGTAGGTGAGGGAGGCGAGGAGCGAGGTGAGGCGCGGAGAGGTCGACAGGAAGGACGAGATGCTGGTGTTCGGGACGTCCTTTTGGCCTGTGAGGTGAGTGGAAACGTTAAACAGTCGATCTGAAAGAGTTGAAGAGGGCGAGAGACGAACCGTTGTGAGACCATGAGCGCATTAGGCGAACCGTTCCCGCCGAGACGACGAAGCGCACTCGTTCGTCGAGCTGCAAGCCCGGTCTGATGGGGGGACGATCTTCAGCTCAAGCCCTTCAGGGAGTGTGAGAAGATGGCTCACCCAAGCGCCATCGATACTAGCAACGTCGTAGCCGCAAAGTACCAAAACTCGTGCTCCTCCTCGATGAAGCTCGTAGCGAAGAAGGTCGCCAAGTAGACGGCCAGAGCCGCTCCCACTGCTCGTCGAGTAGTCTTGCCCTCGCGCGAGAGGTGAGTTGCGGCAAGCCTTCCGGCGAGGAGACCGAGGATGCCGAGAATGGCGAGCCCGGAGAACATGGGGAGGAGGTGGTAGTCGCCGAAGGTGCTCATGAGGCGCTCTTGGGCGAGGGTGAGGAACTTTGGGAGTGAATGAGGAGGGGTCAGCAAGTGGTAGATGTTGGCTATGAATGAAAGCTGCTCGCCTGCGACATCGCTTCTGCGGGCGATGATCGCTCGCCTCCCATCGCAGCCGCCGAGCGAGCGACTTCTCGCAGAAGTTCGGCGGTCGCCCCCGGCGAAGCAGCCTCGAGAACAGCTTTAATTTGCTCCACATTGGCCCCGAGTGCAGCGGGGAAGTCTGGGAGTGCTGAAGGGGTCAGTCTAGACGAGTGGATGAGGACGAGAGAGCGACTGACCGCTCGGACCGTAAGCCTTGATGACTGACTCTATGACCTTCCCCATCGAGTTACTTTACGTAAGATTGGTTGTGAGGATCTGATCAGGTGGATTGAAGCGAACGCGAGCGACTCACGTAGGGATGCCAATGCCGAGGAGGAGCGCGAGAGTCGGCACCAGGTCGATCTGATTGACGACCTGATGGTGACGATAGGGCGTGAGGTAGGGAGGTGAAGGAGGAGGAGATATTGGCGGTTGAGAGGGTGCAGCGATGAGGAGGGCCTGTAACGAGAGGAAGGGAATCAGCTGGTGGCGAGGGGCAAAGAACGGGTGAAGAGCTTACGGCGCTTGTCTCGCTTTCGGTCGATCCTCCGTGGTTACCGGTCTGCAGGAGCATAGTCAGCAAGGTTCTCTCCAAGGCAGGTGACCGAGACAGGTCACCTCAGTCATGCCATGATCGCCGATGAGGACGAGCAAGCTCTTCTCGCCGTCGCGCTGGTCCTGCTGCTCTAGGTAGCGATAGACCCGCTCGACGACACCATCCATCTCGATCTGCTTGGGCGCCATCAAGGGGCTCTCTGGACCGCCGAGGTGGCCGACGTGGTCGAGGCCGAGGTAGTGTAGGATGAGGACGTCGAAGGGAGAGGGCGAGGAGGGGACGAGCAGGTCGTCAAGGTGTCGAGTGACGTTGGTGTCAACTGTTTGAGTGTCCTGTAGGATTCTGAATGAGTGAAGAGGCTCTTGTAAAACTGTAGAGACGACTCACGGTGACAAAGAAGCTCGTAACGCCCTCGCTCGAAGCGAACCAGCTCGGCGGGAAGATTCGCAGCCAGGTGTCGTCGCCATGGAAGACAATGCGCTTACGCTGCGGTCCTAGTGCCAATTGACGCACCCACGAATCGACGTTCTCAAAGACGGGCGTCTTGGAATCCTCGGCGATGTTGAGAATCGCATCGAGGAAGGTGGGGTTTGCGCCAGTTGTGAGGGCTTTCAGGCGAGGAAGGGTGACTGTAGGTGCTTGTGCGATGGCGGTGAAGGGCAGAGCATGGCCCGAGTCGACGATCCTGGGAATGAAAGCCGAAGGGTGAGCAGGGAGCAGGCCGAACCGTTCGGCTCTCTCCTTACGAGTGCACAAAGTCCATCTTGGACTCGGGACCAAAGGCGAAGTCACTGTTCGATATTATGAGTAAGTCTATGACTCGGTAGGATTTCAGAGACGACTCACCTTCGCAAGGCATCGACGAGAATGAACACGAGTCGGGAGAAGGGAGGCTCTTGCAAAGGAGCAGAGGGTGACTCGGCGAAGCCAGGGAGCAACGGTTTGACTGGAAAGAAGCCTTTCGCAAAGAGCCCTAGGCCTAGTAAAGTGACTAGGAGCAGACTGAGCTGTTGGACGACAGTGCGCTGCATGACGCCGGACCTGCTTCGGCGCCTGGCTGCCCAAGTCAGCTCTGGCGGTTCGTGGAGCAGGGATTTGACGGTACGAGTCGACGGAGTGGTAATACGATGTGGCCAAGTTGTGACTAGGTAGAAGTGGTGCTCCTCGTTGAGCGCGCGGGCTGAGGCTCTTGGTTTACGGAACCGACCCGAAAGGTTTCCTCTTGCAACGAATTTCTCGCCTCCCGTCGCTTTGCCTCCCCCCCTCCCTTCTCCCCCACTTCTTTCCCCCCTCCTTCAACCCTTTTACCGTCCGCCAAGATGGTTAACTTCACCGTCGGTACGTTACTTTCCTCTCGAGACCCCACCCCAAGCCGTAGCTGCTGGGCCGAGACCTGCCAGAGGGCGACACGCCGCTGGCGAAGACTTCTATTCTCCTCAAAGTACGGCTGTACTGACCCACTTTACGCTCTACAGATGAGATCAGGGGCCTGATGGACAAGCCTACGAAGTATGTAGCCCTTTAGGCGACCTCCAAAGCCCCCGTTACAGCCACTCGAGCACGAGACTGACCCTCCCCCTCGCCCTCCACTTTGCCTCGTCTCGTCTCTAGCATTCGTAACAGTGCGTTCGATCTCGCTGCATCTATAATCGAATTTAGAACTAATCGAACTCCTTCTTGCAGTGTCCGTCATCGCCCACGGTAAGCCTACGATTCTCGAAAGACCGCAGGGGAGGGAAGAGGTCGATGCGATTGGGCGAGGGTCGCCGAGGGAGACGACGAACGGAAGAGCTGACCTCGCCTTGCGTTGCCATCTTCTCTAGTCGACCACGGAAAGTCGACCCTCACCGACTCCCTCCTCGCCAAGGCCGGTATCATCGCTTCGGCTAAGGCTGGAGACACCCGCGCCATGGACACTCGTCAGGATGAGCAGGACCGTGGAATCACCATCAAGTCGACCGCCATCACCATGTTCTTCGAGCTCCCCAAGGAGAACATCGAGGACGTCAAGCAGAAGACCGACGGTACGTTGCCGCCGAAACGACTTTGTCGCGCCCCCCTCGCTGACGAAGCTCCTCCCACGACTACAGGTGGAGAGTTCCTCATCAACCTGATCGACTCGCCCGGTCACGTCGACTTCTCCTCCGAGGTTACCGCCGCCCTCCGTGTCACTGATGGAGCCCTCGTCGTCGTCGACACCATCGACGGAGTCTGCGTCCAGACCGAGACCGTCCTTCGTCAGGCTCTCGGAGAGCGCATCAAGCCCGTCATTGTCATCAACAAGGTCGACCGCGCCCTCCTCGAGCTCCAGATCAACAAGGAGGACCTCTACCAGACCTTCGCCCGTACCATCGAGTCGGTCAACGTCATCATCTCCATGTACCACGAGAAGGCGCTCGGAGACGTCCAGGTCTACCCCGACCAGGGTACCGTCGCTTTCGGCTCCGGACTCCACGGATGGGCCTTCACCCTCCGCCAGTTCGCCAACCGTTACGCTCGCAAGTTCGGTGTCTCCAAGGACAAGCTCATGCCCAAGCTCTGGGGAGACAACTACTTCAACCCCAAGACCAAGAAGTGGTCCTCCAAGTCGACCGACGCCGAGGGCAACCAGCTCGAGCGTGGATTCAACATGGTACGCTTTTTCGCCGCCTTTTCTCTCGGCGGCTCCTTCGACGATCGCGAGACGAATCTGACCCGCTAACGCTCGTTTTCGCCTCCTACAGTTCATCCTCGACCCCATCTTCAAGGTCTTCGATGCCGTCATGAACTTCAAGAAGGACGCCATCCCTACCCTCCTCGACAAGCTCGAGGTTTCCCTCACCTCCGACGAGAAGGACCTCGAGGGCAAGGCTCTCCTCAAGGTGCGTTCTCTGTAGCTCGGTAGCGTGCAAGAAGCGAGGACTGACTCTTGGTTTTCCTCCTACAGGTCATCATGAGGAAGTTCCTCCCCGCCGGAGACTCCCTCCTCGAGATGATTGTCATCAACCTCCCCTCCCCCGTCACCGCCCAGCGCTACCGTGTCGAGACCCTCTACGAGGGTCCCATGGACGACGAGGCCGCCGTTGCCATCCGTGACTGCGACGCCAAGGGCCCCCTCATGCTCTACGTCTCCAAGATGGTTCCCACCTCCGACAAGGGTCGCTTCTACGCCTTCGGACGTGTCTTCTCCGGAACGGTCAAGGCCGGACCCAAGATCCGCATCCAAGGCCCCAACTACGTTCCCGGAAAGAAGGACGACCTCTTCATCAAGTCGATCCAGCGCACCGTCCTCATGATGGGACGCTCCGTCGACCCTCTCGAGGACTGCCCCGCCGGAAACATCGTCGGTCTCGTCGGAGTCGACCAGTTCCTCCTCAAGTCCGGAACCCTCACCACCTCCGACACCGCCCACAACCTCAAGGTCATGAAGTTCTCGTACGTGGCGGATCTCGGCGCCGAGCTTCTCTCGCCGCTTCGTTCGAGCTCTCGCTGACCTGTTCTCGCTTTATCCTCATTCTCTCAGCGTCTCCCCCGTCGTCCAAGTCGCCGTCGAGGTCAAGAACGCCAACGATCTCCCCAAGCTCGTCGAGGGACTCAAGCGTCTCTCCAAGTCCGACCCCTGCGTTCAGACCTGGATCTCCGAGACCGGAGAGCACATCGTCGCCGGAGCCGGTGAGCTCCACCTCGAGATTTGCCTCAAGGATCTCGTCGAGGACCACGCCGGCGTTCCCCTCAAGATCTCCGACCCCGTCGTCGGATACCGCGAGACCGTCCAGGCCGAGTCGTCCATGGTCGCCCTCTCCAAGTCGCAGAACAAGCACAACCGTCTCTACGTCAGTGCCCAGCCCGTCGACGAGGAGGTCGCCAAGGCCGTCGAGGAGGGCAAGATCGCTCCCCGCGACGACTTCAAGCTCCGCGCCCGTGTCCTCGCCGACGAGTACGGATGGGATGTCACCGACGCTCGCAAGATCTGGTGCTTCGGCCCTGATGGCGCCGGACCCAACTTCCTCGTCGACACCACCAAGGGGTGAGTTTCTTGACCGTTTAGACCCTTCGAACTCTCGCCGAGCGTTCGCCCTTCGTACGCCGCCGCTCCTGGACCGTTCTGACTCGTTCTTATTGGCGCTGAGCAGCGTACAGTTCTTAAGTGAGATCAAAGATAGCTGTAAGCCGCTACAGCACGTCTCTGGGCCGTACCGAGCTGATCTTGGCCTTTTCGAACAGGTGTTGCCGCTTTCCAGTGGGCTTCGAAGGAGGGACCTTGCGCTGAGGAGCCCATGCGTGCTTCGCGCTTCAACATCATGGATGTTACTCTTCACACTGATGCCATTCACCGTGGTGGAGGACAGGTGAGTCGGCTTCTCGCTTCGTCTCGGCTTCGGCTCTCGTTTTCCTCGCGCCATACGCTGACCTCGCTTCCCTGCTTCTTCACTATACAGCTCATCCCTACTTGCCGTCGTGTCGTCTACGCCTCGGCTCTCCTCGCCGACCCCGGACTTCAGGAGCCCGTCTACCAGGTGAGCTCTTCGCCGAGGACGAGCCTTGCATCGCCTTCAGTTCGCTGATTCCGTCCTCTTCCATCAACACAGATCGAGGTTCAGTGCCCCGAGACCGCCCTTGGAGGTATCTACTCGACCCTCAACAGGAAGCGTGGACACGTCTTCTCGGAGGAGCAGCGCCCCGGAACGCCCATGTACACTGTCAAGGCCTACCTTCCCGTCAACGAGTCCTTCGGTTTCACTGGAGAGCTTCGTCAGGCCACCGCTGGACAGGCCTTCCCCCAGATGGTCTTCGATCACTGGCAGACTGTGAGTTTTTAAGCGAGCCGAGCGACCACCGAGCATCTGGCTCGACGGCTTCTCTTCTCTCTGAGCCTTCGCTGACCTCTCAAATACCTGCAGATGCCCGGCAAGACTAGCGAAAAGGGCGGCAAGGTCGAGGCTCTTGTCCTTGACATTCGCAGGCGCAAGGGACTCAAGCCCGACATCCCTACCCTCGACCAGTTCTACGACAAGGTGAGCTCCCCTTCTGCTGTTGACTGAAGCGGGGCATCGCCCTACTCAACTCGACCCATGTACGATTTCAGAACCCTTTGCTGACCTCCTCTTCCCTCCCCTCTCCCTCTTCCCTCCTCCGCGCTCCCTTGCCCTCCCCTCAGCTTTAAGTGCGCTTCCGACTCTTTTTCGGCTGTCGTTCTTTCTCGCTTCTTTGTTTGGGTGGAATCTCAAAGTTGTATCGCTCAATGTTGGGTCGCTCGTCCCCTTGTGCTACTTGTGAACAGAGAGCGAGAGAGCGAGACTTGGTCGACCTCCTCGGCGACGGCTTCGGCTCGTCAGGTTCGACGGCAGCTCCCCGCTTCCTCTTCGCGCAATGACAACGAGTGAGAAAACTTCTCTATCGGCTGCGACACGCCGACGAGAGCCATTCGCAACTCGCCGCACCAGAGCTGCAGCTCCCTCGCGCTCCTTAGGCTCGGCGCCGAGTCTCGCCTTCGGCGCTAGGACACAAACAGCTCGAGATGCTTGGCGTAGAAAGAAGGAGAGTTGTATTGAGCTCTTTCTCGCTCGAGATGCTTGGCGTAAAAAAAAGGAGGGTAGTATCGAGCGATTTCTCGCGCGCTCCACCCCTGCGGCGACTTGTGATGTCGTCTGCCACGATTGACAGAAACGGCCGAGAGGGGTGGCCCAGCTTGAGGTGGGGCTCGATGTCGAGAACGGGGTGGATTTGATCAACCTCAGAGCAGGAAGAGACCCGATTTCGGTGGAGAGAAGAGCGACGAAGAGCTCAGCACGAAGCTGCACAGGCAACGAACGGCGCCGCACCCTACGGCTTCAGCTCTTGTCGTTTTTTGAAAGCCGGCACTACCCCACCTCCACCTCACGACACGGATCAATGTACCTCTCTGATCCGGCCACCGTCAACGAGCTCGGCGTTCCGTGGCCGCAACGCCGAAATGAGCGCCGAGCCAACTTCGGCGATCGTTTTCGCTCTCCATTTTGCTGCTTTCGGACTCTACTGGCTGAGCTCGCTACGGCTTACCATCAACACTTTGCTGTTCTTCTCCCGAGGTTGGAGTGGCGGAGAAGCTGGGAAGCGGACGAGAGAAGATCAGCTTCCGGCTCGCGGCGATGAAAAGAGCCCGCCGCGTTCCCTCCTCCTTCTGCACCCTCAGCCAAAGCGTACGCTCGACCCGACGCAGCAACAGGCTATCATGGCGTGGTCGGGGACTCTCGGGAGTCATCAGCTTGCTCACCTCCCCGTGCGAAGCGTCAATTCGGACACTCGCTCGTGGCTCGGCGAAAACAAACCTCGTCCCTCGCCTTCCCAAACCCCATAGCTCTATAAGCCCATCCCGACGTAAGGTTGTACTTGAAAGCTCTGGCGTAGCGGTTGCTGAGGAGGGTACGGCGGGGTGCAGAGAGAGAGGTCTCGCCTGCGAGGACGAGAGCGCCGAGCCGGAGTGCGAACGAGAGGTCGAAGGGGAAGGCTGAAGAGGAGAGAGAGGTCAGGCGTCGTTTCGAGAGCAGCGGAGCAACATCTCTGAGGCTCTCCTTCAGCTCCTCTTGCTCCCCTCTCCCGTGGTTTGCACCTGAGCTCCGCCCCTCCGCCTCCCTTCCCTCGACTCTCCGGCAGCAGGATCAAGCGAGAACGAAGCGACTCACCTGTACCGTACCCATCAGCTATTTGAGAGTACCAGAAGTAGAAGCAGCTTAAAAGCTGCGAGGGAGGACTTGTAGCGCGCCTCCCGTCGACGCTTGAGGTTGAGGAGCACTGTGCTCGCGGCTCCTCGTTGCGAAGGCGTGCTGTATGAGCAGCAGTCTGGAAGGCTCCACGACTTGGATGGCTCGGGGTCGATTGGGAAGTCTATAGCGGTCTTCCCATCGCTAAGGAGGAGCAAAGGGCAGCGAGCTCCTCGGGCGCTCTATCTCAGCTGGACTCGATTGGCTACGGCACAGGTGCCCGTGCCCGAGGTGGCACAGCCCACTGTGCCCGTGGTGCACGGCACGGCACGGAGGGCTGGATCTGTGCACCGTGCCCGCCGTGCCCCCGCCGAAATGAGCGCTCGGCGGAGAGTGGTAGAGAGGTCGCCAAGGGCTCCAGTAGCAATTGTACTCTATGCCTGTACTTATGAAAGCCCTCAAAAGTTTCTGAGCACCTTTAGCTCAAGTGGTAGTGATGCGGGGCGCGCCCGAAAAGGGTTTTGCCAGGCTCGGGGTTCGAACGCCGGCGAAGCCTTCGCGATTTCTTTTTGTCGTTTCGATTCGTTTCGGGTCCCATACAGCCCAACAGGCTGTAGCAGGACGCTGGCATCACAATAGGAGGCCGCCAGATTCTTCTGCAGAGCTAGCGGGCTCCTTCCTCGATGGACTTGAGCTCACTCCTCTCGCCCGGCGCGCTGAGGAGCTCTGTTATAAGCTAGAGATGCTGAACCATTGTCCAGAGCAGAGCAAAACTCTCAATGGTGTCATGATTACTGTCTCTTGCCATCAGTCGAAAGCTGAGGTCGACTTCCATGCTCGGCGAACGGGAGATCCTCGTCGCGTTGGCTCTGCACTTCCGAAACTCGGCGGAGTGATAGACTGAAAGTCTTCAAAAAGGAGCTCTGAACGTCGAACAACCTTTAATGCATCCTGCAGTGCTACATGTTGGCCTCTAGAGCAGTTTCGCAGACCTCGGCGATGTCTTCCTCCCTCAGCGAGACGTTGGCACAACGCCTGTGCACCGCCTGTGCACCGTACACCATTCTGTGCACGCTGTGCCGTGCTGCGGAGTGCACGGCACGGCACGAGCAGCTGGATCTGTGCCGTGCCGTAGCCAATCGAGTCCAGATCTCAGCCTCGAGCTTACTCGAAGAGCAGCCTGCGAGAGCTGTCGGCTCAAGCGGTCGTCCCAGGATCGCGAGTGAGACACTCCCAACGGCCCCCGGAGGGAGGAGCACTGCTCTGCGATCCTTCGCTGAAAAAAGGTTGGAGGTCGACGAGCACTTCAGGCGAGGAAGAGTCGGGCCTTGATCCAGGTGGCAGAGCATTTGGCCGAAGGCCTGCACTAATGCAAGCGAGAGCACCATGCTTGAGGATGCTAGGCGCAACGACCACTCCAGAAGGATGTGGCAGGAGCCCGACTCGCTAGTCCTCGCCCTCGCGTCGACGAAGGGGTGCAGCTCGAGCTCGACCAAGCCAGGTACCACTCATTACACTCTCAGCTACCCAGAAAGCTCTCTGCCCTGACTTCCCGGCTTCAGACAAGCTCTCCAGCGCTCGCCGAAGGGAGAGGACAGCTGTCACCGCTCGCTCGGCCTGGTAGGCGGCTCAACTACACTGCAGCGCTGGCTCACCAGCTTCAGGAGACGGGTCAAAATCCTCTCAACCACCCTTTGAGCTGATTGCTCCCGATGAAGCTCCCCCTGTGCTGCTCGGCGAGCTCCTTGTTTGCTCATCGGCTTCGCAGGGCACTGCCCAGCACCTTTGCTTGGTCCAGCTCAGTCTTCTGTGGATTTTCAACTCGCATGACAGGACTACTACTGAAAAATGAAGGAGGTAGAGCCGCAGCTGTTCGAGGACCTTTCCCTCGGCGAGCAAGCACGAGGTCACAACCTGACGGAGGCGTTTAAGCGGACGAGACAGTTGATTCTACATCCTTCCCTCCTCGCTGGACACCCCAAAGTGCTCTTCCCAGCGCCGGCGCAGAGCGAGACTCGGCGCCGAGAAGAAGCGCGAGGGAGCTGCAGCTCTGGTGCGGCGAGTTGCGAATGGCTCTCGTCGGCGTGTCGCAGCCGATAGAGAAGTTTTCTCACTCGTTGTCATTGCGCGAAGAGGAAGCGGGGAGCTGCCGTCGAACCTGACGAGCCGAAGCCGTCGCCGAGGAGGTCGACCAAGTCTCGCTCTCTCGCTCTCTGTTCGCAAGTAGCACAAGGGGACGAGCGACCCAACATTGAGCGATACAACTTTGAGATTCCACCCAAACAAAGAAGCGAGAAAGAACGACAGCCGAAAAAGAGTCGGAAGCGCACTTAAAGCTGAGGGGAGGGCAAGGGAGCGCGGAGGAGGGAAGAGGGAGAGGGGAGGGAAGAGGAGGTCAGCAAAGGGTTCTGAAATCGTACATGGGTCGAGTTGAGTAGGGCGATGCCCCGCTTCAGTCAACAGCAGAAGGGGAGCTCACCTTGTCGTAGAACTGGTCGAGGGTAGGGATGTCGGGCTTGAGTCCCTTGCGCCTGCGAATGTCAAGGACAAGAGCCTCGACCTTGCCGCCCTTTTCGCTAGTCTTGCCGGGCATCTGCAGGTATTTGAGAGGTCAGCGAAGGCTCAGAGAGAAGAGAAGCCGTCGAGCCAGATGCTCGGTGGTCGCTCGGCTCGCTTAAAAACTCACAGTCTGCCAGTGATCGAAGACCATCTGGGGGAAGGCCTGTCCAGCGGTGGCCTGACGAAGCTCTCCAGTGAAACCGAAGGACTCGTTGACGGGAAGGTAGGCCTTGACAGTGTACATGGGCGTTCCGGGGCGCTGCTCCTCCGAGAAGACGTGTCCACGCTTCCTGTTGAGGGTCGAGTAGATACCTCCAAGGGCGGTCTCGGGGCACTGAACCTCAATATCTGGAAGAAAAAACGAGGAGAGTGGATGGAATCAGCGTGCTGTAACTCTGAGGTTTTGCCGCTCCGCCGTCTTTCCGCTCAGAAGTCTTTCCAAACGCGAGGGAACAAGAAAAACAAGGCGGGAGGCGTATGGATGATAAGAATGAGGGTGTAAAGGGTGTATACAGATGCGAGGGAGGGAGACGAGGTCTCGGGGAAGAGGGAGGGTGAAGCACTGCGGGCAAGGGGTGAATTTCCACCGTGGATTCGGCGGTGGAAAGGCTGATTTACACGGCTTGGTGGAAACAGCTGTGGAAACAAGAGCGAGAGGTTTCCGCTGGTGTAAAAGCGAGGGAAACGCGAGCACAACTTAGAGCTCGCTCGCTTCCTTCTCCCTCCTCTCTCCCTCCTCCCACACACTCTGCTCGGCAAGCTCTCTCACGGTCGACTCAGTACGCTCTCTCTCTCTTCTCTCTCTCTCTTATCTCTCTCTCTTATCTCTCCTGTTCTCTCTCTGACCTGCTGAAGGCCTACAGACTCGAGCTGCAGCTGCTTCTCTTGACGCCACTCGCTCCTCTCTCTTCTCTTCTCGCCTCGCTCTCTCTCTCTCTCTCTCTCCCCCTTCTGCAGAGCATTGAGGCTCCAATAGTCACATAGGAGTGAAGAGCAGAGAGCTAACAATCTCCCACTGCTTTCAACAGGCTCAGCAAGCAGTGGTTGGCCTACATCTGGGCATCGACGACCGACCTTCACTCGCTTCGCACCTTCTCTCCTCTCTTCCTTGACCTCTGTTCGCTATGTCTGCTTCTACAGAGGTTCTTGGTGAGTTGGAGTGTCTCTCCGTGCGCGGATACAGCGCGCTGCTGGGCGAGGGAGAGGCTGGGAGCGGGGTGAGGAGCAGGCGAGAGGGTAGACCATCGCCGAGCGTCGAGGAGTGCGCGGAGGAGGCTGTGAGCTGGAGAGGGTGTAGCAGTGATGCGTGGGAGTTACTGTACCAAGAAACATGTCCTTCACGTCACCCTAGGCAATGAAATACGAGTGAGAAGCGAGCAGGCAGCGAGCAGAGAGCACCCGGCGGAAATGCTCGCTCGCGGCGAATCCACCGGTGGAAACGTGAGCTGCCTCGATTCCACCGCGTTTCCACTGAAAAACGCGCCACTTTCCACGGCGTGGAAACAGCGATAGAAACGCTCGTTTCTACCACAATTTCCACCGCGGAAACTCTCCCCTTGCCCGCAGTGAGCTCGGCGGAGCTCCTTCGGGCGCCGAAAGAGACGACGCTGGCAAGCTCTGTAGAGCAGTGCGAAGCTGTCTTATAGCTGAGCAGCACACATTACACTCTCAACCACTCTCTCTCAAACTCGAAACGAAGCTGGCTTTCCTGGATCAGGGAAAAGAGTTCGGCGATGAGGACGAGGCTCTCGGGGCGTCCAGCTGTAGCTGGAGCGAGCTGTAGCTGAGTGCTTTGTCTGCAAAGTTGATAAAAGCTCTTTTATTCCAACTCGTTCCATAGGTCACTTCTGTAGCTGTCTCGCCGTGCATCACACCGTCGACTCGAAACCCCTCTCGCGAGTCCTTTCCCTTCGCTGCGGCGCTCGCTCCTCTGCTCGTCACAACAATGTCGTCTCCCATCGAATCCTCCAAATGCGCTGAACAGCTCGCTCAAAGGTTCCAGGCTTTCGCTATCACTGAAACGATGGACGCCCGCTTCGCGAGGGAGCTGGCGGAGAGGGAGCGCAGGGGCAAGAACGCGGAAGGCGATGCGCTTCAAGTGATGGGGCTTGGAGAGGTGTATCCTGTCTTGATCCAAGAAGCCAGCGAAGGCAAGACTAGTCAAGTGAGCGCTCTTGTGCTTCCGCCTTAGAAGCAGGCTGACGGAACGACGTTGCAGGTAGAGCGCGCGAGCGCGGGCAGGGATGAAGCTCCCAGCACGGCAGGACAGAGTGCAGAGGTCTCAGTGAACAGGCTCTTTGACTGAACCTCGCCATCTCGCGCTAACGCGCGGCTCGGCTTGGCAGGCGACTCACTCCACGGGGTCCAGCTCCGAGACTAAGCTGCCCAAGCTCAACGCTGCTGTGAGCGACGGCGATTGGGGTACAGAGACTTCTCTACATCTGCTGACCTCCCATTCGCTCTCTAGGCTCCCGTCTTCCGTCCTTTCACCCTTCCACCCTCGGCTCCAAATCAACCTTCGGCGATCCCTCCTCCGACTCTCTCAACCTGCGCAATCTGCCTCGAAGACTGCAAGGTCGTTTTCCATCCTTATCACGCTACTCTTCGTCAGCCTCCTGGCGAGGATGACCCAGCCTACGGCATGCACATCGGCGCCGAGGAAGCCGAGCACGTCGCTTGCCGCCCATGTCTCGTGAGGTACTTGGAGGGCAAGTTGGAAGAAGATGAGAGGTTAAGGGTGTTTCCAATAAGCTGCCCTGTGCACGAGGTAAGCTTCAGAAGCATCGGTTCAAGACGAAAACTGACCTCAACGGCGACGGTCTCCTTCGCAGTGCACCTTTGAGATTGACGACGAGACGGCTCGTCGCATCCTCGGCGCTAACAACCTCAGTGGATGGGTGAGTGGGGTCTCTTCCTCCTCCGAAGGTGATAGCTCACCACTCTTCTCTATAGTACTATCGCCAAATGATGGATTCTTCCCCTCCCCTCTATTGCCCAAACCCTCGCTGCTCCATGCGCCTCATCAGTGCTCTCGCCGCCGCCAGCTCTAACCCTCGTGGCGCTTGCCCCCAATGCGAGGAAGAGCACTGTGCTAGCTGTGCGGTACCGTGGCACGACGGTGAGCAGTTTCGGCGCTGACGGCGCGGCAATTGCTGACACTTTTCTCGCTCTCTGTAGGTCTTACTTGCGCCGAGTTCCAGGTGAGCTTCGCGATGATACTTTTCAGAGTCGCCTGTTTCCCTCTAAGCCGCTATGGCTGACCCTGTCCTCGCAGTCTCTCCCTCCCGACGCTCGCTCGCCCGACGATGTCTCCGTCCTCCGCCTCGCCACGGCCGAGGGCTGGCAGCGCTGCGCTCGTTGTCGCATGCTGATCGAGTTGGAAGTTGGCTGCAATCACCTAGTCTGCCGCTGCGGTTACGAGTGGTGTTGGGGATGCGGGAGGGCTTGGTGAGTTTCTCGGCGCTGAGCGTTCGGCGCAAACGAGCGCTGACGGGGCCATTCATCCAGGAGCGGCTACCGTGGGAGGTGTGGAAACGGGAGTCAGTGCGCTGCTCTGACTGCAGAGAGGCAGAGGAGGAGGGGAAGGCAGCAGGCTGGGGAGCAGGGACAAGTTCGGCTGGCGGTGATGAGGCTGTTGCTGGCTGCGATGGACGACGGGAATGAGGAAAGTGACGACGAGTGGGATGAGTATGATGACGAGGATGAGGATGAGGATGAGGATGAGGATGAGGACGAGGACGAGGGTTACGGATATGAGCACTTCCGTAGATGGCGTTGACTTGGCGTATACGCCGAGCGGCTTCGGGAGCGCGGCGGAAAGATCGCGGTTTTTTGAGGACAAGAAGGGGCAGAAGACAGATTCACAGAGAATTGAAATACAGCGTAGCATACTTCAGCGTCCACTCCGTCGACAAGGAGGTGCAGGAGGGCATGATTGCTCCCGTTGACTTTTTCGGCGATGGCGCTTCTTCACTGCGGGCAAGGGGAGAGTTTCCGCGGTGGAAATTGTGGTAGAAACGAGCGTTTCTATCGCTGTTTCCACGCCGTGGAAAGTGGCGCGTTTTTCAGTGGAAACGCGGTGGAATCGAGGCAGCTCACGTTTCCACCGGTGGATTCGCCGCGAGCGAGCATTTCCGCCGGGTGCTCTCTGCTCGCTGCCTGCTCGCTTCTCACTCGTATTTCATTGCCTAGGGTGACGTGAAGGACATGTTTCTTGGTACAGTAACTCCCACGCATCACTGCTACACCCTCTCCAGCTCACAGCCTCCTCCGCGCACTCCTCGACGCTCGGCGATGGTCTACCCTCTCGCCTGCTCCTCACCCCGCTCCCAGCCTCTCCCTCGCCCAGCAGCGCGCTGTATCCGCGCACGGAGAGACACTCCAACTCACCAAGAACCTCTGTAGAAGCAGACATAGCGAACAGAGGTCAAGGAAGAGAGGAGAGAAGGTGCGAAGCGAGTGAAGGTCGGTCGTCGATGCCCAGATGTAGGCCAACCACTGCTTGCTGAGCCTGTTGAAAGCAGTGGGAGATTGTTAGCTCTCTGCTCTTCACTCCTATGTGACTATTGGAGCCTCAATGCTCTGCAGAAGGGGGAGAGAGAGAGAGAGAGAGAGCGAGGCGAGAAGAGAAGAGAGAGGAGCGAGTGGCGTCAAGAGAAGCAGCTGCAGCTCGAGTCTGTAGGCCTTCAGCAGGTCAGAGAGAGAACAGGAGAGATAAGAGAGAGAGATAAGAGAGAGAGAGAAGAGAGAGAGAGCGTACTGAGTCGACCGTGAGAGAGCTTGCCGAGCAGAGTGTGTGGGAGGAGGGAGAGAGGAGGGAGAAGGAAGCGAGCGAGCTCTAAGTTGTGCTCGCGTTTCCCTCGCTTTTACACCAGCGGAAACCTCTCGCTCTTGTTTCCACAGCTGTTTCCACCAAGCCGTGTAAATCAGCCTTTCCACCGCCGAATCCACGGTGGAAATTCACCCCTTGCCCGCAGTGGCTTACTTTGGCGAGCTGGAGGGGATCAGATGAAAATCTGGAGCCGTGCGGGATTTATCGCACCACATGAGATTGATCGTTGCCGCCTCACGCAACTCAAGTCGACTTTCGAGGATAGGTCTCTACTTGCGAAAGCGAGGGCAAACGCTCTTCCTCATCTCGCCTCTTGCTACAGCAACACGAGCATCAAGGAGGAATGGTGGACATAACTGCATCCATCTCACACACTTCACCGACGCTCTCGCCCCTCCGCGCCGCCCTTCAAGCTTGCATAGCAACTCTCCATCTGTCTCTGCCGCCTTTGAACGACTCTGAGACGTGGCGCACCCATACAAGCTACAGGGGTGCAGCTCACGATGCATTTGAGCGGCCATCAGGCCTGCCAGTCTGGGATTATGAGCGGCGAGAAGTGAGTGGAGCTGAGCGGAGGGCGCGTCGACCGGGTCTGTGCTGATGATGGAGCGCCTGCAGCACGTCGGAGACATTGTACTAGGATACTACGTAACCCTTCTGATTGATCAGAGGTATCCTGGGCTGGTAGTCGGGATGCGCTCGGTGAGCTCTCGTTTCAGCGCCTTCGCAGGCCGATCTGCTCACCAATTCTACACCTTTCGCTTTGCTCTATGTCGCCCTCTCCCTTACCCTCCATCAATCCTTGACATACCACACAGCTCCTCCGCTCCCTCCTCGTCTCCAACTCACTCCTCTCGACCCTCTCCTGCCATCTCGGACTCCCCCAGCATCTCCTCGCCGCCGAAGCTCAACTACAGTATCTCCAAACCAACTACCGCGTCCAAGCCGCCCTCTTCGAAGCCTACCTCGGCACTCTGGACCTCGAGCAGCCTCGCTCGGTCGTCGAGCGGTTCGTCGAGGCGGTGTTTGGCAAGCTGGTGGTGGTGGGGTACGAGGGGCTGAAAGAGGTGTTTCAGGAGCCTCTGCCGGTGCATGCGCAGATGGCCTCGGCTGCTGGAAGTGCAGAAGAAGGCCCGTCCCGACCTTTCGGCGAAGGCGTCGACGACCTTCGACCGCCGCCCACACCACCGCCGGTCGTCAACTACGTCGGCAAGATGATGGAATGGGCTTCCGCTCGAGGTCATGCCCATCAACGGAGCGTCACCTTTCGCAAGCTCTTGCCTTCACCGTCGCCTTCGCCTTCTCTCTCCTCTTCCATCTCGAGTGGCTCCTTCAACCTTCCTCCCTTCCCCCTCTCTGCTACGACGACCTCTGGCAATGGACCTCAAGTCACTTCGCAAGAGTACGAGCTTGAGTGGAGGGATCTGGGAGCGACGGGAGAGGGAGCTGAGGAGTTGAGGGGAGGGATGAAGGTTCGAGGGGAGGGAAGGACAGTCAAGGTCGCCAAGGCTGTGTGAGTGGCACTTCGTCTCTCTCTTAGGGTTCACTGAGCTAACTCGTCGTTTCCCTTTGTCAGTGCGGCGCATCAAGCATGTTCGTCGCTCGGGATCTGAGCTCCCCCGCCTCGCCTAAGATCATCGGCATTGCTTCTCGTCGACGTTGGGAAAAGCTTAGTGGTACCCTGTTGTTGCACGATCATCTTATCACACCTCGCTCGGAGAGAAACAAGTGAGAAGCAAGCGAAAGCGAAGCAGCGCCGAGCGTTCAAACATCTCGCGATTTGACAGCATCTGCAGCAGCTGCAGCTCATTCGTTCGCGTTCTCAGCACCAGAAGAAAAGTAAGCCAAAACATGAATGTTGCGCGTTTCGATCGTATGTACTTTCGTGTCGTCTTCTGCCGTCGCTCGTCGAGCGAGCGACTCCTCTCTCCTCCCTCCGCCCTAAACTACCTCTTGATGACCCCGGCCCTCGCCCTCCACAGTACATTCCTCCCACTACCCTTGCCCACTCCAGCCCCTCGTTCCCTTTCCAACACCCACAGCAAATCGCCCATCTCGGTGATGTTGGCGCCCCGCTCCCATTCCTCCTCGGTTCGCCTTGTGCGAGAAGCGTCGTGTAGAGGTGGGACACCTGAGAGTCGAGAGAGGGCGGGAGGGAGACCAGAGGAGGAGGATTGGGAAGCGTTGTTGGTGGAGGAGGAGGGGTTGAGGGAGGAGGATCCATTCGGCATCGAGGAGGTAGCGCTGAAGGTTGGAGCAGGCAGGGAGGACGCGGGGGCGAACCGAGGTTTGGGAAGACCAGCGGGAGAGGGTGATCCCATGCCGCCTCCGCTGCCGGCGTTGAGCCAGGAGAAGTTCTTGCCGCCGAGCGAGCGCATGGCGACTTGGTCCGTCAGGCGCTTCTTGACGTCCTCGGACATGTTGCGAGCGCTCATCGAGGGCGTCTCCGTCTTCTTCTTCCGCGGCTTCTTGGGCTTGCCGTTCTTATCGAGCTGGACCGGCGTATCCTCGCCTCCCGCTCCTCCCGCCCTCGGCGTCGATGGACCTGCCGATCCTCCTGGCGTTCCCCCAGCCAGAAACTTGTCCGCTCCACTCTTAGAGCCAGACGCCGACTCTGCCAGCTCCCGCTCGGCCGCCTCGCTGGCTGCGATAGCCTCGGCGAGGTCCCTCTCCTCCTGCTCCTTCTGCTCTCTCAGCATCCTCTCCCGCCGCTTCTTCCTTTCCTCCTCCCTATCCACCCTCTCCAACACGCCCAACAACTTCTCCCCATCGTCCAACACCAAAGAATCCCACGCTGGCTGCTTCTCCTTGCCCTTGGTCGTTCCCCCGTTAAGAAAGTCGAGGTTGAACTCCTCCATCGCGTCCTCCTCCTCGCTCTCCTCTTCATCACCCTCCTCTCCATCAATCCCATCCACGTCGCTCCGCTTCCTCTTCTTCTTGGGAAGCGCGAATGGTGGAGGTCGGAGGTGGGAGGAGTTTCGGCGGTGATCGCGGGCGGCGATGGCGTCGTTGATGAGGGAGGAGAGGCGATGGCGGGTGGCGAGGGCGATGAGAGGGATGGTGTCGGGCTCGAGTGTGCGGAGTTGGAAGGCGGCGGCTGTAAGAAGGGCGTCGAGCGAGCAGCGAAAGAGGACGAGAGGGGGGAGCACGGGAGGGCAGATGACGGATGGAGGTTGAGCGAGTGCAGAGGGAGAAAGACGAGATGCAGGAGAGAAAGCGAATGAGTGCGAAAGCGAAGGTCAGCTACCCTCCTTCGGCGCCAAATGCTATCCCCTCCCCTCAACAATCCGGCAAAGCTACTCACCAATCTTCTTGACCACGTCAGCCAGTACGCCCGGATCGATGAAGTCCTGCTTCCTACTCCGATCGACTGCAGGGCCAGTCTGAGCCGCCTGGTGTTGAACGTGCAGCCGTTCGTTGGCGAGCCGGAGAGATTCTTCCTCGGCCTGGAGTGAAGAAACGTAGACAGGGAAAGCGAGAGAAGGTGGAACAAATAAGGTCAGCGATCAGCGGCCGTGTTGTACCTCAGCAAGCGAGAAGGCAGCGCGAGGAAGGCGAAGGAGCGCTCTCCCACGAGCCAGCGCAACCGATCCAGCTACTCGGCGAGAGCTCGGCCAGCGCTATGGGACGACAGCAAGAGAAGCTCTACTCACGCCAATGTCCAAACCTGAAGCTCCTACAGCGTCCATGAGCTCATCAACGTTTGTTGACTTGCCCTCGGGAGCTCCTCCGCCTGACGGTCCATCGGGGCTGTAGTCGAGTAGGTGCAGAAGATAGGCAGCGTAATGGGAGTGTGAGCAGCCTGTAGTGCAATGCAGCCAGCGTCAAGCTGTAGAAGCTCACTCTGCTGACCCAGCTCGTGTTGCTGGTCCTCCACTGCCGCCTGGTCGAGGTGATGGTGCCGCTGAGCCTGTAGGTCGGTAGAGTACGCGCTCGAAGTCAGCTCTGAGCTCCTGTAGCCCGACAGCTCTCACTCTTCAGCCGAGCTCGTGCAGTCGAGCTCACCGTTGATGCCTTGCAGTCCCAGCCCTAGTCCCGCTGCGCCCGTTTGAGGTGTAGCAGGTGCACTGGGTAACTGCTGTGGATTACTACGAGCTGCTGGTGCCATCCTCGAGCTGTAATGAACTGCAGAGAAGCTGTTCTAGAGCCTCGAATCGACGCGTCGCTGGTCGCCTGTGAAGGAGCCGCTGCTCGAGCTGAGCTAGGGGCGGATAGGCGAAGGAGGAACTGCCGGCCGAGGCGGACGAGTCGAAAAAGAAGCTGTAGCGAGGTAAGCGGTAGAGTACAAGCCGAGATGGGCACTTTGAGCCTGAGGCTGACTTCTCAGCGAATTGAAAGCTGGTTCTAAGTGGATTAGAAACGAGGTCAATCCCTAATGAATTCGGACCAGCTTCGTCAGAGTGCGATGGCTCTGCTCCGAACTCTTCCTCTCACTCTCCACAAAGCAGTTACTCGCTACATCTTACACCTCGCTAGTAACCCGTCAATCTAATCCAGATCACCTACAGCTTCCGATTCACCGCTCAGCTCCTTGCTACAGCCGAAGCACGCACACCCTCCCTCAACTTCGCTCATCATGTCGACTCCCGAGCTCACCCTATACTCCGCCAAGGTCTGGTAAGCTACATCTTTTACCTTCGCTTCCCATTCCGTGCCACCCGAACAAGCTTGCACTACAGCACCGCGGGTCCGAAATCACCGACCCGCTCGCGTGCTGAGCTAAGACGGCGGAAGCTGACCTCTTCTACCTCGGGACAGCCCCTGGGCTCAGCGCGCTACCCTTGCTCTGCACGAAGTTGGAGCCAAGGTCAACCACGTCGAGATTGACTTGAAGAACAAGCCTTCTTGTACGTCGTTCTCCCGCTTCGGCGCTCCACTTCGGTCTGGCTGATCTTTTGTCCTTCCTCCTCGCTCTTCCACATCATTACCGACTCGACTTCTGACACACTAGGGTACACCACCAAGGTCAACCCTGCCGGCAAGGTCCCAGTCCTTCAAGTCGGCTCCGAAGAGACGGGCGCCAAGATTCCCGAGTCCCATGTAATCCTCGAGCTCGTTAGCGATCTCTACCCTGGAAAGCTGCTCCCTGAGGATGCTGTTAAGAGGGCCGAGGCGCGCTACTTCATCGAGAGGTGAGTCCGAGGGACCGTACTTTAGAGCCGAGGGTTCGGTGATGCTAACTGAGCCTCTTCTTGCGCCATTCCTTTCTCACCATATCACACTTCATCCTCCCTCCTTCTCTCCCCTCGCTTCCTTTCGCACCATCTCACTCTTCATCCTTCTCTCCTTCTTATCCCTCGCCTCGCTTCTCCCCTTCGCCTTCGCCTGCTCCCTTTCTCTCTCTCCCCTTCACCCTCGCGCTCCCCCAGGTTCAACCAGATTGTCTCGACTCCCTTCTTCTCCAACCTCCTCCACGCCAAGGACGAGTCGACCGTCTGTCTTCTCGCCGGAATCAAAGAGATCCAGGGCCTGCTCGCCAAGTACGAGGGACCTTTCGCCCTCGGGCAGGAGATCTCGGCGGCGGACTTGGGAGTTGCTCCCTTTGTAGGACGAATCCTGGCTGCCGGGAAGGCTGGTGCGTTGTGCTTTCTGCTCCTTTGACACTTTCGCTTCTCTCATCCCTCGCTCCCGCTTCCGCAGGCCTCCTCGTCGGCTCGGTCTACGAAGCTCTCACCACCGACGCTACCTACGCCCCGTTCATCGCCTACCACAAGGCCTTGACCGAGAGGGAGAGCTTCAAGGTCAGTCGAGCTCCTTCCGGTGCTTTCCGTGCTGTTGGCGTCGGTTCAGGTTCGCTGACTCGGCTTCTTCCTTCGTCTTGCTCGTCTTTCGATCTCCCTCTCCCTCCTTCCAATCTCGCGCTCGCGTTTCTCCTTGCCCGCCCTCCCTGGTCTTCGCCTCCTCGCCTCCTCGCCTCCTCGCCTCGTCTCCTCGCCGAACTCTCCTCCTTCTTTATCCACCCGCTCCAACGCCAACAGGCCACCTTCGACGAGCCCTACATCATCGAGCACACCAAGAACCGCGTCAAGGCCATCAGGGCTTCGGCTTGAGGCTGACTCTGCGGTCGTTGTGCATCATTCGAGACTCGAGCGGGGCGAGACGGGGGTGAAGGACAGGCAGGAGGAGCGGCAGCAGTGAGTATTGAGAGGTATGAGGGAATTGATATGTGATTTTGTGCCCAACACAGCGTGGCAGAGCAAGACTGCGACAATTTGAAGGAAGTGGGTGAAGTAGCTGGCGCCGAGGCTCTCGAGTTCCGGCTTGCTTTCCTCGCTAGTCTCTCCCTACGGGGGCCAGCTCCCGTGCGTCGATGGAGGTCAATAGTGATTGGGGAACGTAACTACCAGTCAAGACGAGGAGTGTGACCCTTTACAGCTTGCGCAAGTGCTCCCGTCCTGCTCGGCGCCGAGCCCGCAAACTCGGGTCAAATGGCACTGTAGCTGCATAGGAGTCTTAGCCCGCGTACGTGTTGGGACGTAAAACCTACTGGAGGAGTCTGAACAGGGGTAGCCTTGCATCTGTAGCCATCGGATCTGATGAGAGAGGTTCGGCGAAACCGAGCGAGATGGTTTTTGGCCTGTGATGCCTTTCAGGCGGTCATTGAGGCCTCACAGACAAGTCTTCTCCCTGCTGTGCAGTGCTCGACATCCCAAGCCGAGTCGTAAAGACTTGACAGCTGCCTCTTTCATCTGCGAATCCGCGGCGACGCGCTCTCTTGCTCTCTTTCCGTCCGCTCTGCTTCACCTCGACTCTTCTTCACGCTCGTCAGGATGAATCCGGCTACCAAGAAAGCAGCTCCCATCTCGCTGGACTCGCTGTAAGCCCTTGGAACTCTGCTACAGGCGTGATGAGCTGGACGCGACGCGTTTGATGGCGAGGGGAAGGAAGTCAGCTGGGAAAGGGATGATGGCGTACAGGAGCTAGCGGGGAGCTACAGATGATCAATGAGAAGCTTAGGAGCTCAGTCCATGTAGCTGACTTCCCCGGCTTCACTCGAACAGCCTCGACGACGTCTCAACACCCAAGCGCCGCCCAACCGCTCCAGGATCATCTGCAGGGCGTGCTAGCAACTTCTCCTCCTCGCCTGTACCCATGAATGGTACCCCTTCTCGCCCCATCGCGCCCGGTCCCAGTCGGCTGCACAACTCGAGCCCAGCCAAGTGCGTTACCGCGTCGCGCTGCTGCTGCTCTGTAGCAAGAAGCTGACCCTTCCTGAGCACCACAGCGGATCGCCATCGACACCCTCTGTCCCATTCGCCTCCCGCGCCAACAAACTTGCTGTCCAGGAGTCGCTGAACGGCGACCTCGACCTCCCTACTTCCTCTCAACGCGTCGGCGACAAGCCTCGGGTGCTCCTCTCCTCGACTACAGATCCATCGACGTACAACTACAGGATTGCGTACGAGAAGCCGATGGAGCGCAGTGAAGGTGAGCTCGAGACAGTCAACCACCGAGGCTCTTCGCTGATCTTGCTTCCTTCACCAGCTCTCGACAAGCAGATTGATGAGGCTGCTGAGGCTTTCCGCGACTACTACGGCCTCGATGACTTCGGAGATCCAGGAGCCCAGTCGCAGGTGAGAGACTACCATTCCTCGGCGGCTCGCTCGGCGCTGACCTTTCCCTTCGCAGGAGGACATCATGGCCATCGGACGTCTCTGCCCCGAGAGCGACAACGCCAAGATGACTGAAACTTCTACCTGGCTCGAGTCGTCTCGCATGCTCGGTAGTGGATCGCGAGTGCTGCTCAAGTTCGACGCCGACATGAAGGTCCGCCATGCTCCTCCAGGAAGCGGCGGCATGGGCATGTTCGCGGGGTGCTTGGTGGGCGTGAAGGGAAGGAATGGAGGAGGAAAGCTCTTTGCGGTGAACGAGATCTGGATGGTGAGTAGGTTGACATCTTTCGGAGGACGAGAGCTGACGCCCTCCCTTCCGCAGATGCCTCCAATCGACCCCTCCTACTCTCGGCCATCAGAAATTCTCGACAGGGAGTATGGCGAGGGTAACAAGAAGCTTGGCGGCAACCCCATGTCAGTCATTGTCGCCGCTGGGCCTTACACCGTCGACTCGGATCTCGAGTACGCTCCTCTCGGTGCTCTTCTCGAGAACGCGGAGGACGAGCGACCAGATGTGCTGGTGTTGGTGAGCTTTGAGCTTCCTTCCGCGCTTCTTTCATCTACTGACTTCGCTCGTCACTCAGCTCGGACCTTTCGTCGACGCTGAGCACCCTCTCATCAAAGTCGGCGACGTCGACCAGTCGCCCGAGGACCTCTTCCGCTCTCAGATCTCAGCACGCCTCGCCACTCTTCTCCTCGCCTCTCCTCGAACCAACGTCATCCTCATCCCCAATGGTCGCGACATGACCAACGCGCACGTCGCCTACCCTCAGAGCCCTTTCTCGAAGGAGGGACTCGGACTGCCCAAGGTAAGGCGTTCGCTCAGCTCTCATCTCATGCGCCTGCTGAACCCCTGCTTTTCTACAGGGAGTCCGATGCCTACCGAATCCCACCACCTTCAGCATCAACGAGGTCGTTTTCGCCATGACCTCGGTCGACGTCCTCTTCTCGCTTCGCAATCAAGAGTTCTTCCGCAAGTGTGGCGAGGTACACGACGAGGAGAACGTCGTTGAGGACCCATCGAACAAGGACGTCATGGCGCGCACTTGCCGTCATCTCCTCCGTCAACGGAGGCGAGTTGGCTGTCTCTCGCTCCTGCTGCTCATCTTGACTGACTCGCCTTCGCCTCGTTCAACAGCTTCTATCCCATCTTCCCCGCACCTCTCGGCTCCAAGACGCTCTCCCCTCTCAACCTCGACATCACGCACAACGACCTCATCAAGATGGGCGCGAACGGCACGAGCGGCGCCGACGTCGTCATCCTGCCGAGCATGCTCAAGCACTTTACTCGGGTTCGTCTCTCCTCTACTCGCTCTTCCGTTCGTTAGCTGACCTTTCACTCACTCGCATAGATCGTTGACTCGACCATCATGGTCAACCCGTCATTCCTCGTTCGTGGCGAAGCGGCCGGCACGTTCGCTCGCTTCACCGTACACCCCATGAACAAGAGCGAGCTGCAGCAGGGCAGCACGGACGGAGGGGATGACATGATGGAGCACAGGGTATACGAGAGGTGCAGGGTCGACATTGTCAAGGTCTGAGGAAGCGAGGGGGAGCCCGAGGCGTGTAGAGGCGTCGCTGTAGGTTGCTGTAAGATCGTTCGCTTTGCTCTAGAATGCTCTGGGCGACTAGGATGCGATGAACGCGAGATAGAGACGTTTGCAGGGTGGACGAGCTCAGTCGATCCAGCAGCAGCACCGGTCTCTTACGGCCGAGTCGCCCTACTACTACCAAGACTGCTCCTGATCAGGCAGCTCATTGACATCAAGCTCAAGCTGATCACCGACTCGCCAAGCATTGAAGAAGGCCTTGTTGCCTTGCCATCGTTCGCAAGCGGCAACCTTTGAGCGAGAGGGTCAGGTCAGCTCGGTGAGCTTCGGCTCAAGATCAACCGAGAGTCACTCACAGTCTCCTCAAGCTGCTTGTAAAACTGTTCGGTCTCCTTCGTCCACAGGTGCGAGGCCGTCGCGGCGGGACCCGTTCTGCGAGAAGCGAAGAAGAGAGGTCAGTCTCTCGCCCCATCGCAGAGAAACGAGCAGCGGCCACTGAAGCTCACCTGAGCAGAACCGAGCGCTCTCGGTCGTAGAGCATGCACGACTGCGCAGATACACCAGCGGGTAATCCGATGCCTCCTCGCTGAACCTTGACGAGAAACGATTCGGCGCCGTGGATATTCTTGGGAAGAGCGTGGGTGTCGTATGTAGCGGGCTCCTTCGAATTCCAATTCATGATGGTCTGCCATCGCATGCCGGGGTAGGGGTTGTAGATGTCGAGAAGGATGTGGTCGCGGTCGGCGGCGCGCGAGAGGAACTCGGCGGGGAACTTGACCCGTCGACAAGCCGTTTTGTGCTTCCTGCGAGAGAGCAAGGAGGGTGAGACGGGCTCAAGCTGTACTGTACAGCCTTGCGTACGGCCAATGCTCGACCGAATGCTGAGGAGTGCAGTAGAAGACGCTCTTGCAGCTGTGGAAAGGGAGGCGTCGAGTCAGCTCGGCACAGCCAGTGAAGGCGCGACATTGTGTGTGAAGGGGACTCACTGACTACACATCTGCTTGCAGTTACTCTGGTCGCATCCCTCGAATGAACAGGCAGTCTTTGACTTGCCACTCTCGCCCGACTGAGCGATCCGACTGGCGACTCGCAGCTCGACAGCGTGCAGGGGCGCGAAGAAGGAGACGCCATAGTGTGGACGAAGGTCGACAGGAAGGTCGTTGTTGATCCAATTGGCGTAGGATGGAGTAAGGAGAGATGAATTGAAGAGGACGAGGCGAATCAAGAGATCTGGCGGGCGCCGAGGACAAGATGTATGAGCGCTCGGCGAGTTGAGAAAGGTCAACCCGTGCTACGAACCAAGACAAGACGAAGCGAGGATGCGAACGGGTATCTCGCCGGATTCTGCGTGCAGTCTCTCGCCAATTCGATCGCGCGCCCGCTGGGAAGAGGAAGCTCATTAGCAGGCTGAATGAACCTCGCAAACGACGGGGAAGGGCTCACCATGTACTCCTTCGAATCGGGTTGAAGTATGGTGTAGCGGAAGACGATGATGGAGGCCTTCTTGTTCTGCTGCAGATCGACTCGCTTCTTGAGTGTCGGCTTGGCGGTACCGAGTCCCTTGTCGGGGATGGGGGCGACTTCCTTGACCCCCACCACTTCGACGACGAGCTTTGAGGAGGTAGCAAATCCCTCCTCGAGCGGATCACGACCGAAGATCTGAGTGACGGGTCCTGTGATAGCAGACGAGGTCAGGTCTTGGACCGCCGAAGTCGAGCTTTCTTTGCTCACCTGCACCATCTACGCTGTAAGCGAGCCACATGAGCTGCTGCTTAATCTCGGCAAACCTGTCAACGCCCTCCTCCTCGGGATGATTGAGCCGAAACGCCTCCTTGAAGGCGATGGCGGTCTCGTATGGTTCGCCAACAGAGGGGAACGACTTGTCGTCGCGTGTCGACTTGATGAAGTCCATGTCGATCGAGGATGTACCCGACACTAAACGTCGCTTGGACCAGTCTGGCCAGTCGGGAAGCGATGCGAACGAGAGCGAACGAGGAGCGAGCGGCCTGTGCAGGCAAGAGACGTTCAGCGCTAGCTCGAGATGTAAGAGAGCAGGGGGGGTTTAACTCACGTGTCGGGAAACATCTGCTGCAACCTCTGTGCGCTCCCGAACCCTCGTTTGACCGTCTCGACGAGCTTCGCATGTCGCTCCTTCTCCGCCAAGAATTGAGCGTCTCTGTAGGCCGTTCGAGTTAGTCAGCAATCGTACGGAATCCAAAATAGACAATCGTGATGCCCACCCAGTCTCATCCAGCCTCAGCAGCTTGGCAGCCTCGACCAAATCATCCAACGCGCTGTTCTTGAGCGAGAAGGCCGCGAATGGATTGGGAGCAGTAGCGGGCTTGGGAGGTGGACGGCGACGAGGAGGCATCGGCGGTGGGTGACGAGACGAGAGGAATGCGGAGAAGAAAGAGAGGCGGAACGCGGCAAGCTAGGCAAGAGGGAGGCTCAAGGCGAAGCGAGAGCTGTAAGCAGGTAGCTTGAGGTCAAGAAGAGATGAGGTAGTAAGTCCAGCGGCTGCCGCTGCTCGTCAGCTGCTCGTCAGCGGCTTGATACAGACACCTCCCTGTTCTGCTACATCTTGCATACGGCTTCTGCACCCCCTTCGTCTGGCGCGATGAGGACGAGGACGAAGAAGGCGATAGCTTGAAGGTATGAACCGAGGCGAAGACCTATCGACGAGCATAGAGTCATCAAAAAAACTGAGCTGCTAAGGTGCATCCCCCCCCCCCTCCAGCCTTCGCCGAGCTCTTCAACTTTACTCACCTATTGCGGAGACGTCTGCAGCAGCACAAATCTTAATACATCCTTCCACCCAGATCAGGGTTGGCACAATAAGTAGCTTGAGCGATTGGCACCGTAAACATGGCGGCAGGACGGTGCTGGACGAGCGTCGACGAGCAGGGGAAGCTGGGCGAGTCGGCGGCCCGGGTGTAGAAGAGTGATCTGTTCCAGCTGTAGCTGATTAGCGAGCGCCTGAGCGGTCAGCTGAGTGGTACAGCTTACCTCTCTCTCAAACTTGCCGCGTCTTGTAGCAAGCGCAGCGAGCTGCAGCTGGCAAGCGAGCTGAGGAAGCGCGAAGAGGAGCGCGACGGCAGAGCTCAAGTAGAGCAGCTATTTGCTGGGGTACAGAGCGGGCGGACAACAAGCACTCCTCTGAAGTCCTCCTCGACGTTGATGCTTTGGCTCCGCGGAGACGTCGAAGGCGAAGCTGATCTCGGTCGGCCGAGCAGCGTAGAATTCTACGCCGTTTGCCGGGGCTGAATCTCGGTCACTTCTCTC
>MWVB01000075.1:0-11641 GCA_003054985.1 Leucosporidium scottii
AGTGCATTACAATACTCATCGAGTTCCGCATCTAATCGCTTCGCCCCAGTTCACCGATTCTACGATGGTAGCGTCTTTCTAAAGATTCTCTCGACCTCCGCGCAAATCCTCCCGCATCCCATCGGTCTCCGACTCGCTCTACACGCCTACATCTACGCTACGCTCTACGCTCTACGTTCTACCACTACGTCACCATGTCCAATCGTCGCCTCAACCCTACGCTCAGCGCCGTCGGCGACTTAACCCTCGAGAACTACACGATATGGATGGCCGCCTTCCACGTCACGCTCGGCGCCGAAACAGACGGTCTAGGGCCCTCCATCCTCAGTGGAAAACTCAAGAAACCCAAGGACATCGATTCTCTCGACGACAAGGCCACTCCTAGGGACATTCGCGACACGCTCGCCCTCGTCGCTCAGTACACCAAGGCTCTCTCGCTCCTCAAGTCTTACATCGCAGAGCACGTCGGAGCGCAAGGATGGAGCCTCATCCAGGACATCGAGGACCCCGTCGAGCAGATGACGGAACTCAAGAAGAAGCTCGGAACCGCCATTTCGGGACAGGCTCGCGTTCGTCAACTCCGCTCGGTCTTCACCACCGTCCAGCTTCCCCAGGAGGACGCCATCACTTTCTTCAACGGCTTCCTTGAGCGCCTCCACCGTCTTAGCGCGCAGTACAAGGCCGCTGGACTCGACGATCCCTTCGCCGAGAAGACCTTCCAGCGCGACATTTACCTCGTCGTCATCAACGCTACCTGGGCAGAGTGGCTCTCCCCCATCATCACCGACAAGACCACTCTCGACGACATCATCTCCCGCGTCCGAGGCCATCAGGAGAACATCAACCAGCGCGCCTCCGAGTCGTCCATCGCTCAGACTTCCGCCCTCGCCGCCGCGACTCGAGAGTCCTACCTCCAGAACCGCCTCAGCAACTCTCCAGCTCCCACCCCTCGTCGCAACCTTCCTTCCTCGTCGTCGCCGTCATCCACGCCTCGAGGACTCATCGACCGGGGAGCAGACGAGTACCCCAACCACGAGAAATGGCCGTACGGACTCTGGGAGTGTCGCCACGGAAAGAACGCAGGCAAGATGCAGTTCAAGGTCCCCGCCGGTATGTGCTGGAAGTGCTTCGGTCAAGGCCCGCCTTCCCACATCGGCGCCACCTGCCCCCTCGGACACGCCGAGGCCGAGCAGTCGAGGACGGCCAAGCTCCGCGGGTACGGCATCAGCGTACCGGCGCACAAGATCAACGCCCTCACCGCCTCGATCCAGGAGATTCGCCAGGCCGAGGAGATCGACGCCGCCCTGCTCGCCGAGGCTGCTCATCAAGCTCAAGAGCTGGAGGACCAGGAGAAGTGGCTCGCAGGCTCGCAAGGACTCGCCGACGACGACGATTTCGAGCACGATGGAGCTCTCCTCGCTGAGACCTACAACACGCCCACCAAGGCGCGCCAGTGGGGGCATGGTCCCGACTCCTACGTTCGCCCTCCTACCCCTTCCTGGCCTCACGAGCGTCGTCCCGTCCCTCCTCACCTCGAGAACCCCGCCAGGCTCGCCCATGCCTCGCAACAACCGTCTCCCACCGGCCACGTCCAAGAACTCGCCCGCTCCTTCTTCGGCGACTCGATGGTCACCTCCCTCTTCGTCAGTATCGCCGACGCTTTCTCTTCCAACCCGACTCGCTCCACCACTCGCACCATCATGGATTCAGGAGCGTCGCGTCACATGTGGACCAGACGAGACGACCTCTTCAACTACCGGTCGTTCTCGCCGAGCGAGCGTATCCCCATCGGCGGAGTTTTCGGCGTCAAGGGATGGGCTGAGGGCGAGGGAACCATTCGGTACGAGTTCACCGTCCCAGGAGGAGCAAGGCGCCGCATGATCATCGAGAAGGTCCTCCTCGTCCCTACCCTCGGCATCAACCTCATCTCGCAGACGGCGCTCATGGCCGAGGGCTTCAAGTTCACCAACGATCGGATCACTCAGTCGCTCTCGTCGGAGGATGGGACTCTTCTCGCCAAGTTCGCCATGGTCGGAAACAAGATCTTCGTCGAGGTCAGTCCCGTCTCGCCTTCGCCTCGCTCGCCGATCCCCATTTCTCGTCGACCGGCCGCTGTTCCCAACGCCGAACTTGCGCTTACCGCCTCTCCTCGCGGCGCAGATCTAAGCCTATGGCACGCTCGACTTGGTCATGCGGGGATTGCACGCTTGGGGATGGCCGAGCGCGGTGGAGTAAAGGGAATGGTAGTCAATAGACGAGACTTGGGAGAATGCATTGCTTGCGCTAAAGGAAAGATGATGAGGGTCACTCGACCCGTCTCGGCCAAGGTCTACGACAAACTCGACGTCGTCGCCGCCGACCTCTACGGGCCCACGAGGATTCGAGGTCGCCGAGGAGAGGAGTACGGACTCGGCCTCGTCGACGCCTCCTCTCGTTTCCTCTGGTTCGAAGGTCTCTCGTCCAAAGACCAGGTTGCCGAGCGGATCCCGCTGTTCGTCGCTGCCCGCGAGCGGGAGACAGGCCGTCAACTCAAGGCTTTCCGCTCGGATCGAGGGGGCGAATTCGTCAATTCTCGCCTTTCCTCTTACCTCATCTCAAGCGGCATCCAGCACCAAACCTCCATCGCCTACGAGCACGAGCAAAACGGCCTAATCGAGGCGCAATGGAGGAGCATCAACGGTACCGCTCGCGCTGCCCTTTGGGCGTCGGGTTTCCCTCCCTCCTTCTACTTCGACGCTCTTCGCTGGACCGTCCACACTCGCAACATCACTCTGATGGCCAAGCTCAAGGGCAAGACGCCGTACGAGGCGTACTACGGTACAGCTCCTGACGTTAGCCAGCAGCGCGTCTTCGGCTGCGACGTCGAGGCAAGGATCTCTCTCCCCTCCCACTCCAAGCAGGCGCCCCTCACTCGCTCTGGATCGTACCTCGGCCCGCTCACCAACTCCAATGGCCATCTCATCTACGACTGGACGACCAAGACGGCTTTCGAGGCGATCCAGGTGCGCTTTTACGAGACGTCGTTCCGGAGGAAGCGGACGGCGAGTGAGGAGCAGGAGATGAGGGAGTGGATTGCAGGGGAAGAGGCGCGGGACTACGGAGCGATGCGCGGGCCCGTCAGGGAGGAGGAGATTGAGGAGAGCGGAGGGAAGGACGGAGACGAGGGAGCAGGAGGAGGAGCAGGAGGAGGAGCCATCGAGCAGGATCAGCAACAGAACGAGGTTCGACCACCACCAGCGCCTAGGGAGGGCACGCCTGCACAACAACCACACCAACAACAACAGCAACAGCCGGCACCGCCTCCCACACCGCGACAACCTTCCGTCGAACCCGAGCTTCCACCTGCTCAAGCCCCCTCAACGCTTCCTCGTCACCTCCAAGCTCTCCAATTCAGTTCTGCCGGACCGCTCAACGCTCCCCTTCAATCCGAGGGCGTCGTTCAGTCGGAAACCGGCGCCCCCCGCCGCTCGTCAAGGCTCAAGGCGAATGAAGCTTCGGCTCTCGCTACCGATTGCGGACAACAACGTGGCGGAGTAGAAGGACTTTCGAGTTTTCCTCCGCCTACGGTACGTCCGTCTCCCTGTACGTCTTCCGTCGATCAGAGTGACCCACCTCGCCTTCGACCGGTCTTCGCAGACATCTCCAAGACCAAGGCCTCCATCCTCACCTACGCCGTCCACGACATCAACGAGTGGGATCAAGATCTCCAAGATCCTTCCGTCGAGGTCTACGCTGTCTCCAAGCTCGTCGGAAACCGCGACACGCCAACTTTCGACGCGGCGATCTCAGGCGAGGACGCCGAGATGTGGACCCCTGCCTTTGCAGCTGAGCTCGGCTTGCTCATGGGCATGGGAGCCTTCGGAGAAGAGGATCTCGTCGAACTCCCCGCCGGTGCCAATGCCGTGGGATGCCAATGGGTCCTCCTCATCAAGCGGGACGTCGACGGGAACGTCATCAAGTTCAAGGCTCGTCTCGTCGCTCGTGGAGACCAGCAGATCGACGGTGTTGACTTCACCCAGACCTACTCCAACACCGTACGCCTCTCCTCCGTTCGACTCGCCCTCGCTCTCGCCGCTCGAGAAGGATGGGAGGTTCGCCAATTCGACGTCTCGTCGGCTTACCTCCACGCTCCCCTCGAGGAGGAGGTCTACCTTCGACAGCCTCCGGGCTACACCGACCCGTCTCGACCCAGGCACGTCTACCGTCTTCGCAAGGCCCTTTACGGTCTTCGCCAGAGCGGTCGGGAGTGGGAGAAGACCTTCGCCGCCGTCCTCACCGACCTCGGCTTCTCGCGATGCGAGTCGGATCATGGTCTCTACATTCGCAAGAGGAACGGCCGCATCGTCATCATCCCCCTCCACGTCGACGATGGCCTCACGATTGGCAACGACGATCTCGACCAACTCTTCCGCGACCTCAACGAGAAGCTCGACGGTCACGTCAAGGAGGAACCCCTCGGTCTTTTCCTCGGGATCAACATCTCTCGCGACGCCAATGGAGACATCGTCCTCGCTCAAGGTCACTTCGCGATGAAGGTGCTCGAGAGGTTCGGACTCGCTACCGCTGGTAAGCGGGACGTCACTACCCCCGCCGAGATCAACCTCACGCCCGAGCCTGCGCAGGACGGAGACGAGCTCGACACCGGAGGCGACTACCGTCAGCTCCTCGGAGCTCTCCTCTACCTCGTCATCGGCACTCGCCCCGACCTCGCCTACACCCTCTCCGTCGCTGCACGTTTCTCCTCCAAGCCGACAAAAGCCCATCGCGCCTACCTCAACCGAATCGCTCGTTACGTCCGCACCACCCACACTCTAGGACTGCGATACAAGGGAGGCGTCGGAGGCGATGTGACGGCTTGGTGCGATGCCGACCATGCAGCGGACCCCGACACTCGGCGCTCGGTCACGGGATACGTCTTCGGCTTCGGCGCCAGCGCCGACGACTCTACGGCCTTCCTCTGGCAGTCCAAGCGCCAGACCTCGACCGCCATCTCCTCCACCGAGTCGGAGTACATGGCCCTCTCCGCAGCCGCTCGAGAGGCCATCTGGGTCCGCCAGCTCCTCCCCGACCTCAGCTTCCCTCGCTCGACGCCCATCAAGATCCGAGGCGACAACCGCGGTTGCATCGTCCTCGCCGAGCACCCATCGTCGCACGGCCGCACCAAGCACATCGCCGTCCACTACCACAAGACTCGCGAGGCGGTCGCCGACGAGGAGATCGTTCTCGAGTGGATCCCCACCGACCTTATGGCCGCCGACATTCTCACCAAACCTCTCGGCGCAGCAAAGCATTACGCTTTTGTCAAGATGTTGGGGCTGGTCCACGTCGGGATCGAGGGGGCGTATTGGGTGCAGGAGGCGAGAAGGGGCGATCGCGAGTGGACCAGGTTAACGGTGTAGGGAGAAGGGAGAGACGGGATAGATGGAGCTATGGAGATACAGAGGGATGAAGAGGGATTTAGGGTTCAGGGGGCGAGGAGTTAGGAGACGGACGGATGAGATTGGATCGGGGACTTCGAGTAGACTTTCGGGCGCGAGGCGATGGGACTCTCTTCTTCATCGAGTTCCGCATCTAATCGCTTCGCCCCAGGTTAGTCGAGTGCATTACAATACTCATCGAGTTCCGCATCTAATCGCTTCGCCCCAGTTCACCGATTCTACGAGCATTGCAGTCGGCTTTCGTCCTTCTCCTTCTGTCTCGCTCGCTCGCCTATATTGGCCGCCATGCCGCTCACTTTCGAGGAGATCGACGCAATCTGTGTCATGATGTCGGTGGATCAAGCGTACCCCTTCCCCAAGTTACCCTTTTCGCGGGAGGACACTTTCAACCTTGTGGCCGTGAGCAGCGCGGTTGCTCGGCTTTGGCTCGGCGATCCTCAGCACGGCGTTCCACGATTCTTCAAAGAGCCCGATCTGGAGCTACACAATATCGCCTCGTTGGTAGTGGAATGGGATGTACATCTCATTGAACGAATCCACGCGCAGCCGGAACATGTCAAGCCCTTCCCTAGTCTCCGAGAGGACGAGAAGTTCGCCAGGACTTGGCTGGGCCGGAGCGATCTGCACAGCACGCGGCCATTCATCCGAGTACGTATATCTTGCATTAATATCTACGAGTTTGACGTCCGCCTGACCCTGCTTTGGCTTCAGATGATGTTCTATGGACCGGCCGAGGTGGAAGCGTATGGCGCAATCGAGCACACGGTCGAGCGCATGCTACAGAGCTCATCCAACTTGCAGCACGTGGATCTTCGACTCTTCGTTGGATTTCGCGACTTTCTGAGCCCCAAAATCACGTCCTATCAACGAGCAAAGGTGCGCTCAGCCTTTTCGCGTATCTCGGCGTTCGCGAAGGCTGACTTTGGGCAGCTCCCCCGCCGTATTAGACCCTACTGGCGGCGCTCAATTACGAAAAGGTAGATATCTTCTTTCAGTGCGATGCCACTCGAGTCCTGCTGGAACCGAATCCCGTATCGGCAGGCTGACCTCCGTTTCCGGCGAGCAGAGGATCGAGGCGGCAGCCGCTCGTCGCCGTTCTACCGCACAGGGCGGGGCTCAACTACATGAGGCACAGAGCCAGAGCCTCGCCCATCATCCAAGACTCACTGCGCGTCAAGCTCGGAGGAGCAGAGTCGACGAGGACAAGCTTCGTCGGCGATGGGCGTGACCCCAGGCAGCTTGGGAGGAGACGAGGGAGGGTAACGACGTGAGGTGAATAGCGGGCCTGGAACAAAGGGAGGTGCGGAAGAAGCTTCATTATTGTGTCATCTCGGCTTTTCGAACCTCTGCCTCGGTCTTGCTGCTCGGCGAAGAAGCTCGCTCGCGCGCGTGTCTCTCCAGTCCGTGCAGCGTGTACTTCGGCGGAGCGTCGATGCAAAATCCACAGTGTAGATGACTCTATGTGCCTCATCGACCCTAGGTCCATTCCCTCGCTGTCGAGGATTCACTGAAGAGCGAGAAAGAGTCAGATCGAGACTGCGGGAGAGAAGACCGGGCACATGCTCACCTGTTCCCCTCCCTCTTCTCCCTCTTCTCCCTCTTCCCCCTCTTCCTCAGCATCCTCCTTGTCCTCTTCCTCATCCTCATCCTCCTCATCTTCCTCATCCTCATCATCCTCATCATCCTCATCATCCTCGTCGTCCATTCCCTCCCACCACCCCTCGTCAGCAATCCCCGACTTCGCCAGCAGGGATACAACCTCCTCTCGGCCCTCGTCACTCCATCCTCCGTCTTCCTCGAGTAGGTTCGGATCGTCCCAGTACTGCAGCCTTCGGAGGCAGTATCGTCGGTGGGAGCGAAGGAGGTCGAGGATGACCGCCGAGGGGCACTTGAGAGGGCGGATGTCGAGGTGCTCCAGGCGGTAGGGAAGGGAAAGGAGGTGGTGCATGAGGGGGTGGCCGAGGAAGCCGTCGCCGATGAGTTGAAGGGAAGTGACGGTGTAGGGGACGTTGCCGAGGAAAGCCCGGCATCGCTCGTCGACCTCGGGCCGTCGGAGTCGCTTGAACGATTTGTAGTCGTCCTTGGCGAAGAGTCGAATGCGTAATGTGCGCAAAGATTTGAGGTGCTCCAGTGTAGGCTTGTCCTTGGGATGATGCGGATGGAACGGGAGCGTGGCGTGGAGGAGAGAGGACGAGGAGTGCTCGGTGAAGCCTTTGAACAGGGCCGCAATGCCCTCCTTCTGCTCCACGACATCAAGGTCAAGCTTGACAAGCGATGATGTGAAGCCGCGCAGGCTGCCCACGTCGCCTTCTCCCTCGGCCTTTAGTGAGAGCGCCTTGAGCTCGACCTGGTCCTGCAGCAGGTTGCGAAAATGTCCGTGATGGTCCTCCTCCACCCTCTCCAGCTTGGAGAGGTCCCCCATTTCGATCGTATGGAACTGTACACGGCTGCCCCACAGAGCGTCGGCGAAGTCGGAGGCTTACAAGGCCGTCGCGCCTTTGAGCGAGACGTGACGGGCGCCGGACCCCTCCAGGAGGCGCAAAACATCGTCGAACGCAGGCTCGCAGCGAGTGTATCTCTCGATCTTCTCCATCTCCACCTCCACTCGACAGACGAGGGCGAGGAGGTAGGGATGAAGGCGGAGGGTCGTCCATAGTGCTCCATAGTTGATGACGACGTCACAGTCTCGTCGCAGGTTGTTGGAAAGACGACGAGGTAGGCCTATCCTCCTGTGCTCGTACGGTACGGTCGAAATGGAGAGATGCAGCGTGTGGTAAAGCGCTTCTCGGGCGAGGGGGAGGAAGCTCTTCGAGACGAGGCAGCAGTTGGGGAGGGCGGCATTGGGAGCCCAAGGGAGGACGGCGAGTTGGTGCAGGATAAGGGAGACGATCTCGGAGGGAAGGGTGGGTCGAGAAGGGTCGTGTGCAGTCGGCGGCGGGAGAGGGCGAACCAGGCGAGCGATGGTTTCGGTGAGGAGGGCGGCGAGGGCGGTGACTTGGGCGAAGGAGCAAAAGGCGAATTTGGGCTTGTAGCAGGGGATTGTTTCCAGCATCTCGACGGCCTCGGCGAGAGGACGAGAGTACTAGGACAGAGAAAAGGATTAGCGACGAAGCGGGCGCGTAACGTAGACTCGGGGGGAGCTCACTGAAGCATGACCAGCTTTCACAGGCAGTTCCAACATCTCCTTCAGCTCTCCCAATAGCCAGACACAGCTCCCCTTCGGCAAGATGCTCTTCTCCGCGTCGAAATGTGCCCAGAGCGTCGAAAGAGCACGCGTGAGACGAGCGACAAGAGGCTTGGACATGACGACTGATGAGTAAGGCTTTGTGCTTTCTTCTTCCTGTCCAGCTGTAGCGAGACGAGTCGATAGCCGAGAAACGAGGTGAGGAGCGGAGGGAGAGAGGCGAGACGCGCTCGAGCTGGGCGGCTGTCAAGCTTTCAATTCTGGGCGTTGCGAGCTGTCGTCGGTAGCTCAGAAATCCGCGAGAACGCTTCTCCCCCTTTCGTATGGCAAGCAGACGTCGAACAGCGAGCTTGATTGCGAAGTGAGCTGAGCAACGACCGGACACCTCCTTCCCTACAGCTTACCTTGTCCCCTGAGCACCACAAGCATAAGTATCTCATCCTCCAATTTGACCTCAGCCGACCTGACGTCCGCGGTACTCTGCGTTAGCTTCTCGGCGAGCCATTTGACCGCGCCTTGATCCTGCGCCGAGACGGCTTCGACTTTTGCCCAATAGGTCTGGAGGCAGGCGCGGCGATACCATAGATGAGAGGCTTGTGTGGATAAAGTGGAGAGCTGGGTGTGAAGAGCGGAAAGCTGACGGCTAAGTTTCGAGGCGGATGCGAGCTCGGCGCTGGGTTTGGAGGGAGCCTCATCGTCTGGTGCGCTGCTGTCCTCGTCCTCCAAGGTATCAGAGATGGCACCGTGGTGCGTTCGATCCAGAGTGAAGCTCGACTCGTCCCTCTGCACGCTACCTGTCCGCTGCTCTTCGACTTTGGTGATGAGCATCTCGAGCCGGCTCCGATTCTCTTCGATAGCGACCACCGCCTTATCGACGAGCTGTATAGTCTGGCGTATATGTTCAATTTCGACCCCGAGAGCTGCCGTACGCTGCGGCTCCGGCAGCTTGGCGGCGTCTGAGAATCGCGCAAGGTGGAGGTGAGGCGGCTGGAGCCTTGCGAGCAGGCGTTGGTTCGAAAGTAGCCGGGCGAGGTGCGTGAGTTGAAGAGAATGATGAAATATGTCGTGCGAAGACCGAGCGGTGCCCAGCTGTAGCGGTGTCGGCGACTGAGCTGGTGAATTGAGGCGAGAGAGCGAGTCGCGTCGAGCTTGGAGCGTTTCTGCACCGCTGCAGCAAGGCAGGAAGGAAGTGAATGAGATTCGGAAGAGTATAGAATGGATCCAAACTCACTCTGAGCTCATCCTGCAGCGATACAAAGCGAGCCAGCGACCTCAGCGAACGGGAGGAGGGAAAGAGATCTGAGGCGTGAGAGTCAATCTCGCTCTTGTACTCGGACCACATCTCGACTTGGCTACAAAATGAGCAAGCGAGGGGCTGAAAAGCAACTTACTGACCGGTATGTAGACCCTGTACCTCTCAACTACCGTCTCTTCGCTCTGAGCTAATGGGCAACTTGCTTCTCTCCCAAACAGCAACTGGGACCGCGACGAGGGTGACGAGGAGGAAGGAGTGAGCTTCAGGCCGCTTAAAGACACTTTTAGCGTTTCTAGAGAGGTATACAGCTGACCCGAGCTCTTCTTCTACAGTCGGGAGATGGACAATTCGCTGTGGCTCAACCTGCCGCCCTTGCCAAGCGCCAGTATGTCTGGGAGTAGCCCTTCAGAGTACCAAGCCAGCTTGCTGATCGCTCTGTGGCCCTGCAGGATCCGTGGCATGCCCAACCGCAAAGGCCCTTCCGCTTCAGCTTCAGCTTCCCCTTCACCCGCGCCCGAAGCAGCACCAGTACGTCCCAGCCTCGTCTACCGCCCTGTTCCAGCGCTGACAAAACCCCTACACTGCAGAAACCTTCGCCTTTCGCTGGCTTTGGCGGATTCGGCAGCGCTCCAGCAGCCAGTAACCCTTTCGCCCCGGCCTCGTCAACAACGCCCTCCGCTCCAGCTGCCAACCCGTTCGGCGCTTCCAGCTCTCCCTTCGCCAACTCGTTCGGCGGATCCAGCTTCTCTACCGCTCCTCCTGCCTCCGCCAACGCTACCCCCAAGCCCGCCTTCAGCTTTGGTGCTTCTCCCACGCCTCCGACTTCGAAGCCTGCTGCCGCCGCTGCGCCGACATTCGGTTTTGGCGCCCCGCCAGCACCGAAGGACACGTCAGACTCGTCGCTCACGTACTACACCGCCCTTCGTGCTCTCAACATTTCGCTCGTCGAGGCGCTTTCGACCGAGGTGGAGAAGGACCCTTTCGTCAACCTCGTCGGCGGAGCTGGAGGATTGAGAACGTTGCAGGAGAAGTACCAGGAGCACAGGGAGAAGATCGAGAAGGAGTACGTGGGGGCGGGAGGAAAAATTGCGGTCACCAACGGCTCGGCGGCGGCCAAGGCCACTTCGCCCATCCCTTCCATTACGACCACTCCTCCCCCCACCTCCAACGCGCCAAAAATTGTCCCCTTCTCCATGCCCGGCTTCAGCGCCCCTCCTCCTGTCGCCATTCCTACCGACGACGAGATTACGGCCGCCGAGAAGGCCTTCCGCGAGAAGAAGGAGAAGGAAAAGGCTGGATCCACGTCGGCCCCTCCCCCTTCCAGCACTCCCGCCTTCGTCCCTTTCTCCATGCCCGGCTTCACACCTCCACCCGCCGTTCCCATCCCGACCGACGAGGAGATCGAGGCTGCCGAGAAGGCGTTGAAGGAGAAGAAGCAGGCTTCTGCCCCTCCTGCCGAGGCGCCCAAGTTCACGGGCTTCTCGATGCCAGGTTACACCCCACCAGCGGCCGTCGGCATTCCCACCGACGCCGAAATCGAAGCGCAGGAGAAGGCGTTCAGGGAGAAGAAGTCCGCCAGCAACGGCACCGCTGCCCCTCCCGCCCCTCCCGCTGCCTTCTCGTTCGGTGGCAACACGGTCACCCCTCCTTCATCCACATCCTCACCTTCTCCTCCCGTCACTGGAGGCTTCGTCTTCAACGCCGCCGCTTCCACCGATGCCCCCAAGAGCGCCTTCTCCTTCCCCGCCTCCACTCCGTCTACCT
>MWVB01000075.1:11676-32151 GCA_003054985.1 Leucosporidium scottii
GCCCCCAAGAGCGCCTTCTCCCCCCCCGCCTCCACTCCGTCTACCTCGACCTCCAGTCCGGCCACCTCTGCACCCGCGCCCGTTCCCGCCGCCAAGCCGTCAGCAGCACCACGCGCCGCCAGCGTCACCAAGCTAGTCAACGCTCCCGCCGCCCCCAGTCCTCTGCGCTTCGCCGAGAGCGCGTCGCCTCCTCCGGTCGACAACGCCGAGGAGAAAAGGGATGAAGGCGAGAAGAAGGCGCCAGCGCCCTTCTCCTTCGGAGTTACCTTTGGTGCGATCGCCAAGGGCGACTCGGCCAAGAAGGATGAGCCCAAAAAGGACGACAAGCCCTCTCCCTTTTCCTTCACTCCCTCGACTTCCGCTCCTTCCACCTCCGCTCCCAACCCCTTCGCTCCCGCTTCTACGGCCCCCGCTCCCTTCTCCTTCGGCTCTCCCGCCACTCCCATCAAGTTCGGCTCCGCTACCTCCTCCAAGCCCGCGGCCTCCCCTCCCCTCGCAACCGCTTTCGGCGGCGCCTCTCCCCCTTCCTTTGGCTTTGGTGCCGCCCTCGGCGCCAAGAAGGATACGGGCAGCGCGTTCAAGACGAGCCCTGGCTTCTCTTTTGGCGTCAGCAGTACCCCTCCTACCGCTTCGACTGGATTCTCGTTCGGCGCCGCTCCCGCTCCTGCATCAGCGGCTGCCTCTACGGGCTTTTCCTTCGGAGCTCAACCCGTTGCGACGTCGACGGCGGAGTCTACCCCTGCTCCAAGTGGAGGAGAGACTACCGAGGGCGAGGCGACGGATGGTGAGGCTGCTGGAGGAGGGGAGGGTTCGGCGCTGACGGGACAGGGAGAGGGCGAGGAGGGAGAGACGGTTCTGCATGAGGTTAGGGGCAAGGTCATTCGATTGGAGAAGGAGGGGCCCAAGGAGATGGGCGTGGCTGCCATTCGTATCAAGGAGAAGGAGGTCGACGGCAAGAAGGTCCGCCGACTGCTCGCTCGCAACGAGGGCAATGGCGCCGTTCTCATCGTGAGTTGTGCTTGCTGAGCTATCTCGTTCATTACCGACCTTCTTTCTCTACAGAACTTCCGTCTCTCACCCTCCTTCAGCGTCAAAGTCGAGAAGTCCTTCCTCACCTTCCTTGGCTTCGAGGGACAAGAACCTACGATGTTCCGCCTTCGAGTGAAGACGAAGGAGATGGCGGAGGAGATGGAGAAGGCGTTGAAGGATGCTGCTGCTGGTGATGCTTAGGTAGTGTGCAATCCCGTTGGCTTGAGAAGGCGACCGTCGCGAGCTGCACGACTGAGGGACGTTCGTTCTGCTCCATAGCATCCTCCCAGCCTCGAGCCTGCTCCTCTAGCTCAGGCGAGAGGCGAGAGAGAGGAAGGTCGAGACTGCCGACCTTTCGCCGAGCAGCTCTTTATCCAAGCACGGTTGCAGACGTCGTCGCCTGGATGCGCAAGGCAAAGGTGCGTAAGAACTTCCATCTGCTGGCGAGAAGGCTGAGCTTCGTAGAGCCAGCGAAGCGAATTCGAGCGTCAACCCGGCGCTTGAGACTTCGCCGAGCTCGAGTCGTGGCCAACTTGCTGCCTGGCCGAGTTCAACCTACATGTTGGGATTGATTCTCGATCCATTTCATGGGAAGATACCAGCTGAACCTGCTCTACGCACCATGGCTTGAGCGAGCCCCCTGGCAGCTGCTCTGGCTCGCTTGCTCGGCGCCGGCGCTGTCGAGTAGTAGGGGTGGGGAGGCCTCGTCGAAACGCAGCTGGAGTCAAGCTCTATCGCCGGCTGAGTTGAAGCAGTGTACTGTACGAGCCATAGTGTCGCGTGAAAGAGCGTCCACCTGCTGTGGGCTGCGAGCTTTCACGAGCGGAAGAAGGAGAGGAGGCAGCTGCGCAAAGAGGGTCTGGGCGTCAGCACCAAATTCCACCAAGTCCGCTGTAAGATCGCAAGACTGCGCTCTAGTGCTTGCTGCAGCACTTTCAGGTTAGATCGTGACGAGGTGGAGCGAGTTCACCAGGCGCTGAAGTGACGTAGCGCCCCCCAGAGGGAGACATGAGCCTCCCTCGAGACGATCCATCGCTCTTCTCCTTCCTACCACACACTTTGCCGTTCACTCCCAAGGCATCAAAGCACATTCACACTACCGCACTACAGCCCTACATCCTCATCTCCCTCATCAGCACACCTCATCTCTCCCGCTTCCCCCACCTCCGCAACTTCAACCGATTCAATCGTTTCCCAGCATGGCTTCTACTACCGTACGTCGAACAGTCGGGGGGACCCTGCATCTCTCCTCCTACACCTTCTCAATACTGTAGCTGATCACACGTCTCCAGGCGCACAAGGAGATCAGCTCCAACCCCGGTCCCAATAGCGTGACCGCTCCCACCGATCCCGCTCTCAAGGCGGCTTCGGTTGAGTCCAAGATGCAGCTCTACGGTGTTGTCGAGGCCTTCCGTCAAGGAAAGTACCCCTCGAACCGTCAGGTAGGCCCTTCTGCTCATTCTCGCCTTCACAGCGCTCTCCCTGACCTCGCCTCACTACCGCAGATTGATCAGACTCTCGACCACGTTCTTAACCACTCGCCGATCGACACCTCCAAGCTTTCCAAGGACGGCCGTGTCCTCGTTGAGGACTTCCAGGGTTCGCTCCCACCGAGCTCATCGCTAGGCGCCCATCGGCTAACCAGTTTGCATCTGCTGCAGACGTGATCAAGACTGCCAAGGCTATCGTTGACGAGAAGAACGCCGACGAGCTCCTCCAGAACTTCCTTTGGCACACTCGCGACGTCGACTACGTGAGCCGTCTTCGGCGCCGCTTCGCCTGTTCCAAGCTGACCTATTTCTTGATTCCGTAGGGCAAGGGCAACCTCAAGCAGGTCAACCCCGCTGTCAACCAGGACGAGGCCGACCGCGATGGCGAGCAGGCTGCTGAGCACCTCCGCACCCTCGGAAAGGTGAGCTCGCTGTCCTTTTCCTTTCGTTGCTCTCGCTGATCATTCCTCTCTCCCACAGCTTATCTTCACCAACTCTGAGGCTCGCAAGCTTCTCAAGGATATTGGAATCCTTGGACGCGATGTCGCCGCCGACGCTGCCGCCAAGGTCTCCGACGTCGCTCGCCCTTCGGAGCACGAGCTCGCTCGCGCTGAGGAGCCCGCTCCTTCCAACCAGGTGCGTTCACTACTCTATCTAGACTAGAGCGCTACTGACAGCTGTTCTCTTATAGTGGGTCGGACCTGATGGTCAAGTTCGCGGCCACAACGAGCCCGTTCCCGACACTGGCCTCGCCGAGAAGAGGCGCCAGGCTGAGGAGGCCAAGAATCAGGCCGTCAACGCCAAGGACGACGCTGTCAACCAGGCTCAGGGTCACGCCGAGAACGTCGCCAACGCTGCCGACCAGTCCCAGCAGCAGAACGCTCACCTCAACGACGAGGATCGCGCTCGCGCCGGGGCCGACGCCGGTACTCAGCAGGCTCAGCAGGAGAAGGAGGAGGCCGCCAACAAGCTCCAGGGCCTCAAGGCCAAGATCCCCGACATCCCTCAGGAGCACAAGGACCGCGCTCGCGAGCAGGTCGACAAGGCCAAGGTTCGTTCTTCCTTTCGGTCTCGCTTCTACGAGGCTTCTCCACGCAGTCGCTGACCTTTGTCCCCATCTCTCCCTGCTTTCCTCCTTTGCTCTCTCGCCCTACAGGACTACGCCAAGGACAAGTTCCCTCAGGAGAGGCGCGACCGCTTCATCTACCGCCTCAAGAAGGTCGTCGTCGAGAACCAGCGTCACCGCGACTACCAGGAGGCGGTCGAGTTCTTCCTCGACCGAGCTGAGAACTACACTCACGTCGCCACCGACGCCGCCAACCAGTCTGGAGGCAAGCTTGGAGACGTCCGCAACGATTCCGCCTTCCAGGCCGCCGAGAGGGAGCTTCGTACCCTCCTCGAGCGCTTCGCCAACGGCCAATCCTCGCAGCCCATCTTCGACGCCGTCAACCAGATCTACGCCGACGCCAAGAACGACCAGGAGCTCACGTAAGTCGTCCTCGACGCCTGACTGCCCTTCGCTGAAGCTGACTCTCCCCTTCGCCTTACAGCAACTGGTTCAAGGAGCTCGACAGCTACCTCCGCGACGTCCTCCAGGAGCCCGGATACATCCTCAAGGATGCCTGCGACCGCCGCGGACGCGAGCTGCTCGACCAGGGCAAGCGCTTCTGGGATCCCAAGGAGGGCAAGTACGCTGGTCACAAGGATGCCGTCTTCGACTCGCTCCAGACCTTCTTCACCGCCTACGCCGACGACCCTCTCAACGTCAAGCTCGGCAACACCATCAAGAAGCTCACCACCGACCTCCTCTACGACTCGGAGGGCGGCCTCAAGTACAAGCCTCACCTCTGGAACGACGTTCGTCAGGTCATCCTTCCCGCCCTCGCCAAGAATGTCGGATACATCCCCATTCCCCGCATCGGTACGGTGCTAGTGTGTAGCTTCCTCATACAGCTCGAGCTGACGTCTCCTTCTCGGCGCTCGCAGAGTACACCGACAACATGGTCGACGTTGTCATCGAAAACCTCACCCTCGAGTCTCAAAACCTCCTTCCCAACATCATCGAGCTTGAAGGGCGCTCGTACTTTAAGGTCTCGCCCTACGACGCCATCAAGGACAAGTCGGCCCACAGCTTCTGGCTCTCGCTCTCGCAGATCCAGTGCGATCTCAAGGACGTGGCCTTCTACATCAAGAAGAAGTCTGGATTCCCCAAGCTCTCCGACTCTGGACTCGCCGACGTCTTCCTCGGCGGCAAGGGAGTCTCGGTCAAGGTTCACCTCGAGTCGACTGGCAAGAAGAACCACGCCTTCCGCGTCGTCGATGTCAAGGCCAAGATTGACACCCTCAAGGTCGACATCAGGGAGGCCAAGCACTCTACTCTTATCTCTCTCTTCAAGGTGCGTTCTTGCCTTCTTTCGCCGGGGTTTGGTGCGCGCCGAGCATGTCGCTGACTTCTCCTCGCTCTCCTCTGTCGGCCCTTTCTTCCACCGTCACAGCCTCTTGCCATGGGCCTGATCAAGAAGTCGATTCAGAAGGCCATCGAGGAGGGAATCCGTGGCGCTCTCGTCCAGGTTGATGCTCAGATTTCCGACATCGGAGAGCGCGTCGACCAGGCCAGCGAGGAGGATGATGCAGGCAACAAGTTCCAGCTCGCCAAGCAGGCGTTCCACGACAAGAAGGTCGAGGCTGAGCACGCCAAGGACAAGGCTGAGGACAAGACTCGTGAGTCTGCATCCCCTCTCCTCTCTTCGCCGAGAGCCATCCCTTTCTCTCGATTTGAGGCTGACGCTCGCGTTCCCTTTTCTACCACTACAGCTTCGGGCAAGTTTGCCATCTCGGCTACTAAGGGAGATCAACTCGTCGACTGGTCGTCGCCCAACAGCATCGTTGAGGCTCAAGGAGATCGTGCCGCTGCCGCCAAGGCTGGCGAAGGATGGAAGTCCCCCGCTTTCGACAGTGAGCACGCCTCTCCTTCTCATCCCCTCTCAAACGTATCGCTGACTTGCTGCACCCCTCTTTGCAGTCGTCGGCAAGAGCACTCCTCCCGCTGGCAGGACCTCGGCCGGCCCCGACACCTTCACTCGCTAAGCACACACGAGCGTTCAACCCTACACACGAACTAATTGCGCCATCGTTGTTATACCTTCTTCCGTGTCTTTCTCTTCCATCTTTGTCGATAGCTCAGTACCCCTACCTCTCTCTCTTCCCGCCACGTCGGACCTGCTCGCCGAAAGCACACTTCGACGGGATCTCGAGATTGGAAGTCAGTTCAGTTCAATCCATTTTCTCGGTCGTAGGAGAGCAAAGCGAACTGAAGGCTCTGTAGCGAAGCTCAAGCGAGCAGGAATGTAGCTTTGCACTCGAAGAATCCTTCAAGAGCCCCGAGCGCTGCTCTTTCCCTCCTTCACTTTCCCTCGTCTCGCTTCGCTTCGATTCATCCCTATGGCTTGAAGACCACAAGAGCAGCTGCTATGAACTCACGGCCCGCACTTCTGCCGTCCCTCGCTTCTCTTGTGCTCTGTCAAGCAGCAACGCCTTGGATCTGTCCTCCAAATAGAGCTCCGTATCTGGCGCGTGAGGCCGAGTGTTGAAAGGGGGAAGGGAGAGAAGGAGCGCTGTCATCCGTCGAGCCCGTGAGACCCGTGGCTGTGAGGTGCCGCGAGAGCAGGGGCAAGTCGAGAGGATCGGCGGTTCAAGTCTGAACGCCGAGCTCGGCTCAAAGCGTAGACGCCAGCTCGTGGACCTCCAAAACCGAAGCGATCTGCCACAGCTTCCAGAGTTTTGTCACACCTTACACAAACCTTTTGTTGGTCCACCCAATGTCTGCGCCTCTGGACAGCGAGCGAGCATCGAGAGCCGACGTAGCTCGGGCCCCACGAGCTCGGCGGCAGGCTCCCCCTTACTTGTGAGCCCCCAGCGCTCGCCAACCAGTATCTCGCCCCATCCCGTACTGCATAAGTCAACCCTGCTCTGCTCCTCAAGCTCTCCCGGCTTCCTCTGGCGGCGAACTTGTGCAGGCTCGGAGATGACTTCAGGCGTCGGAAGCCGTTTGGGTTTTGAGCTCGGCGAAGTCCATTTCGAGGCAGTTCGCGATTGATCTCGGGCAGGTCGAGCTCTCTTCAGCACGAGCTTTCGCAGCCTGTGCTTCTGCTTCTCTGAGAGTAGGTTGATGTCATCATGGGTAGTTTAAGCCGGTTTTCCCATCTCCTTTCCCATCTCCCCTGCGATCAAGCGCTCTACCCGCTTTGCCCGCCGCTTCTGCACATGGTGAATTATACCCCACACACCGAAAACCACCAAGAAGATAGCGACGACCCCCGCGCCGAGGTAGCCAGCTGTCGAAGCGGAAGTCAGTGTTGGCACTCGGTCGGCGAGAAGGGGGGAGGAGCGAGTCAAAAAGTGGGCGCACAGTTGTCGTTCACGGCAGCCCAGAATCGCCACCATCGACCAGCTATGAGGTGGAAACGGTCAGCGAAGGCGAGGGTGGCCGAAACGGTCATGAGAACGAAAGGCTTGGCCGACTCACAAAGCCCTGAATCGTTGTCGGCTGCAGCAGAGCAGCTACCGCACTTCTCAAGTGCAAGTCTGAGAATTGAGAAGAGCTCAGCTGAGGTTTAGCAGATATGGTCGGGCGAAAGCGTACCCCATGAACTCGGTCTGCGAAGCGAGGGAGGAAAGACGTGAGCTGGTGATTGCACAGGGACGGCTCAATTACTCACGATGCAAATCAGCATGGCCACAGTAATGGAGATGACGGTGAGTACCACCGAGACGGTCAACAGCTTCTCCTGATTCGCCTCGGGGAGCATCCTCGCCCTCTTCTCATCTTCAATCTCATCCACCTCGGTCGGACGCTTCTCAAACATCTTCAATCTCCTCCACGAAGCTTTTCCGCTGGTCTCGTCGTCCGAGGATTGAGAGGGGAGGGCGTAGGCGTGCAGCATGAAGATGGAGTCGCAAGAGTCGACGAGGGTCATGCCGGCTAGGGAAAGTGGGGTCAGATGGCGAGAAGAAAAGGGCGTACGCCAAGCTCACCAGTGAAGAGAAGAGGAAGGATGATGATCTGTGAGTTGGGGATTGCCGAGTGGCCTGAGCCGGCGAGGGCTGAGACGCCGAGGAGGGTGCTGTGAGTCGAGACGAGGTGAGCTGACCGTCCGCCGATTGAAAACCAAGAGCTACCTACATTTCTGAAGCCGTGTCGAAGCCGAAACTGCCGGAAAGTAAGGTCAGCAAAGCTCCGTCGCGAAGCAGCTCAGCTCGGCGCACCCGAAAAGCACGCCAACGGGATACATCTGCGAGTCCGAAGTCAGCGAGGCCTCTCAGAAGCTTCAGTATGACTGTACCCACCTTCCATGGCGCATCAATGAGCCTAAAGATGGGCCGTCCGATCCGAGCCAGGCAAGTCGTCGCCGGCAGTCCAGGGACGATCTCGTCCTTCTTCATCTCCTTCGCTCCCTTCTCCTCGTCGACAACCTTTTCTGACTTGTGCTCCTCCTCCTCAACAGCAGCTTGATGCGGACCGGCCAAGGCCTGCAGCTCAGCGGCTCGCCGACGCTGGCGAAAGTGGAGTGAGCGAGCTTGGCAGGCGGGGTAAGGGCAAGGAGGAGGAAAGCTTACTCGTTTTTGCAGGCGGAGGCTTTGGTAGAGGACGACCGAGTTGATAATGGCTGTGCACCATTGAGGGTGAGCGATGAAATAACGAAAATGGAGGGGAAAAGGACCGACCGAGGATGAAGAGGAAGGAAGCCGAGACTGAAACGCCGATGATTCCTCCCACAGCGCCGACGTCAGGGATCTTCTCGATGGCTGAGGTAGCTACGATGATGGCAATGGTGGCTCCGACGACGATGCTCGAGTGGCCCAGCGAGAAGAACAGGCCGACCGTGACTGGCAGTTTGCCGTTGGCGACGAGATTGCGAGTGACTGAGGTTGATCGAGTTGGTGTGAGAGCAGGACGGTGACGTTGAGATAGTGTTCGTCGTGCGGAAAGTGTTGAACAGCGACGAGGTGCAAGGGAAATGGGAGGATTCCGAGTGGGGTCAGCGAATCTCGTCTGAAAGCCGCCGAAGCTGCTGACTAGCTCGGAGCTGCACGTACCATTATCTATGGCCACGATGTGATCCATGTCCAAACCATGGCGAAGTCCCAGCGTCCAAGCAATGAGGCAAAGTGAGAGAACTCCGCTGAGGAGCGAAAGGGATCAGCGAGCGTCTTGTAGTCGACGAGGAGCATCCCTCACCGTGTACGAGGATTCGGAGCAAAGAGCGATAAAGCAGCAGCCCACATGACCAGATTGGCTAGCAGTTCCCCCAGCAGCAAGAAGAGCGAGCGGCCGAAGAGGGTGAGGCGCCAGCTGGGCCGCCAGCGTGCGATAAGCTGCAGGCGAGAAGGTGAAGCTGCCTGCTCTGCTGCACCTTCCATGGCCGTTCGAGTCGAGGTGAAGAAGATGAGTGTGCTGAACGAAGCCAAGCCGTTTCTCGTCGTCTCGCCCGAGCTGCCCTCCGCGACTTCCGTCCCCCCGCCTTTCTCGCTCTCGCCACGATGAGCTCCTCCGCCGTCGCCGCTCGCGCTCTCGCTCAGCTATGGACCGAGGCAGGCTTGGCTGCTGACAGTCTTGCAGCCATTGCGCTCACTGGCCGCCCCGACATCCTCCCTTCGACGTTTCTCATCAGCGAGCTTGCTCAGGCGATCATTGGCGCGTCCGCTCTCGCCGCTTCTCAGCTCTTGTCGCTACGCACCGGGGCGCCTCTCGCAAAGGTCACTGTAGCCGCAGAGGATGCTGTAGCCGAGTTTAGGAGCGAGCAGTTGGGTACGCTGGACGGAGAGGTGAGCTGGACTTGCCGAGCGAGGATGCCGATCTTTGAATAGCTCACCCCGAAAACGGCAGGTTGGCAAGGTCTGGGACTCGCTCGTGGGTGCTTACAGAGCTAAGGATGGAGGCTGGCTTCGTATCCATACCAATTGGCCTCATCATAAGCTGGTGAGCTCAGCCGAACTCTTCGCCGAGCTTTTGGGGGTCAGCTCGTAGGCGGAGGCTGACTTCAGTTCCGCGTCACTCTTGCAGGGTCTGTTGAAGATGCTTGGTCTCCCTGAGTCCACGAGCAAGGCCGAACTGGCTCGCACTTTCGCTGCCTTGGATGCGAACGAGGTCGCCGAGCAGGCGATGAAGCAAGGCCTCGTCGTGACTGCGTTGAGGTCGTTCGAGGAGTGGTAAGGAGGCTCGCTGGCTCTTTAAAAGCCGCACTGACCAGCTGTCACCCTCAAATAGGGACGCAACGCCGCAAGGCAAGGTCGCCGCCTCGAAGCTCGGCAGTCCCATCAAGGTCGAACGACTACATGCTCGACCGCCTAAGCCTCTACCACCTCTCAGCTCCAAACGCCCGCTTGATGGAGTCCGAGTGCTGGATCTTACTCGCGTTATTGCAGGACCTACCGGCGGTCGAACGCTTGCTGGTGAGGCTCGGCTCGGCAACTTTCCACCTTCCCTGCTTCCGCTGATCCTCCCCTCTTTCAGCTTACGGCGCAGATGTACTCTGGGGTATATGAAGGATATAAAGTCATGCCCAGAGCTCACTGCTGACCCTCTTGCTTCCCAGTGACGGCTCCTCACCTCCCCACCCTCCCCGGCCTCGACGCCGACACTTCTCGCGGCAAACGCACCACCCAGCTCGACCTACGCCGCACCTGCCCAGACGACCGAGCTATCTTCACATCCCTCCTCCGAGACGCCGACGTCCTCCTCCAGGCGTACCGACCCAACGCGCTCGCCTCCCTTGGTTTCTCCATCCCCGAGCTTCTCGAAATCAATCCCGACCTCGTGTATGCTACGCTGAGTGCGTATGGGGAGGAGGGCGAGTGGAGCGCGCGGAAAGGATTCGATTCCCTGGTGCAGTTTGCGGTGGGCATCAATGAGGCGGAAGGAAGGGCTTACGGCGAGTTTGCGGGCAAGGGAGAGGGTGAGTTTGAGCCCAGGCCGATGCCTTGTCAGGCTTTGGATCATGGTTCGGGGTATCTTCTGGCGTGAGTTATCGCCTTATCTTCGCTTCCGTGCCGATATCGTTGACCTCCGCTCGCTCGCAGCTTCGGGATCGAGGCAGCCCTCCATCGCCGAGCGACCGAGGGCGGCGCTTTCAAGGTTGAGAACTCCATTCTCGGGACCGCTACATGGCTTCGCTCCTTCGGAAGAGCTCCATCATCCATTTTCAGCCGCCAGCTGGAGACGAGGGAGGAATTGCAGGCGAGGGGACGGATTGGAGAGCTCGTCGGGTTTGGCGGAGGGAAGCTGGAGTATGTGAAGCACGCGGCGAGGATTGAGGGAGCTGAGGTTGACTGGCGGTGGGGAGCAAAAGGCTATGATGATGTGGATCCGGCTTGGATGAAGCTGTAAGTCATTGAGTCCGAAAGCAAGCCCACCGTCGCCGAGCAGCCAAGTGTGAACGGAGAGAAAAGTTCGGTCATCTCGCGGAACTCCCAGAGCGTCTATGAGCGCATGACAGATCGTCTGCTGCTCTTCAACAACACGAGAAGCATGAGAAAGTGGCGGAGGCGAGCGACACCTCTCTTGCTTTTCCCACCACTCGGTCGTCTCTCGCGATGGACTCGCCCGACAGCGTAGCGGGACCAAGCACCTCAGCAGGACCCTCACCTCTCTCACCACTGAAACGGCAAGGCAGCGCTCCTCCCGTCGACAACGCTGCAGTCGCTCAAGCCTCGAAGAAGCTGAGGAGCGTCCTGCTCGACGGAGCTGATGCGGGAAAGGGCAAGGGCAAGCAGGAGGATAATACTGAGGTCAAGAGCTCGCTGCTCGCTGATCTGGAGGCGCAGGTGACGTGTGGGCGAGTCTCTCGTGCTCGTTCCCTCCTCTGTCAACATTCACTCATCCCTCGCTTCTCACACCCTACAGAATCTGTCAAGAAGTCTTCTACCGTCCTCTCGCTCTTCTTCCGTGCTTGCACACCTACTGTGGCAGCTGCCTGGTCCCCTGGCTTCGAAGGTGCGAGCTCCCCATGACGCCGACGAGCGCGAACGCTCCAGCTGACCTCTTCCCGCCCTGCAGATCATCAGCCTGCCCTTCCTGTCGAGTTGTTACTTCTTCCACCTCCCCTGCGCACTCGAGCGGACGTCTCCTCGACCTGTACCTCGGCCTCCCTGGCGCGAGCGAAGGTCGGTCGGCCGAGGAGAAGGCGGCGCTCGACAAGATTTATATGGCGGGTCAGGCGATTGTGATTGGTGCTCAAGAGGACGATGAAGATGTGGGAGAGGGCTTTACCGACGAGGAGGATGAGGGAGAGGACGAGGAGCAAGGGATCTACGGAGCGGTCAGGCCGCCGACCTACCACGAGTCAGATCGCTGCCCCTCCAAACGTTCTGGATGGCTCGCTCACTTTTTCTGTATTCTCTCTAGACCCTGCCTCTCCTGCGACAACGGTACTGGAGAGCCTTACGCCTGCCCTCTACCTGTCCCCGACCCGACGACCACCGCTCCCGCGCTCTGCATCCCCGACAACCATCGAGCGCCAGGTCACCTTCAGTGTCTCAAGTGCGAGAAGCTCTTCCCCTCGGATGAAGAGCAGTGGCGCCACACAGGCATCCAGTGTAAGCCGCTCTCGCTATCTCGAACGAGCACGTTAGCGCCGAGCTCACATTTAACCCCCAACAGGCCAGCTTTGCAAGGTGTTCCTCTGCGGACAAGGGGAGTGTGGAAATGATGATTTCATTGGGCCCTTCAACGGTGTGTCCGAAAGTCGCATCCACTGTCACAGCGGCTAACTCGCTTCGTCCGCCCCCTTCAAGAACTCGTCATCCGCGAGGAAACAGTCACCGGCGCCTTTCCTCGCTCGTTTGCCACCCTCAAATCGGAGCAAGCGATTCTTAACGACTACCTCATTGCCAAGGAATGGAGCTTCGCCGACCTCGCCGACCAAGTCCTCTTCGCCAACCCAAGTGCGACCGTTGAGCGTCCCAGGTGGCTCGGACCTGCCCTCGAAGGAGATGCCGAGGTCAAGATGGACTCGTCCCTGTGCGAGAGGTGCTCCCTTTCGTGCTTTGAGGGTCTTCTTACCAGCTGGTGGACCGAGGAGCGCAAGAAAGAAGCTGCGAAGCGTCTTCTCGATCGTGAGTTCCACCCCTGTTCGCTTCCCTTCGGCAGTCGAGCTCAATTTCCCTCAACTGCACAGCGGTGGTCGTCAACCGAGAAGACTGCTGGTACGGCATCGACTGTCGAACGGCGCCTCACAACCTCGCCCACGCGACTCGACTTAATCACCTCTGCCCGCCTACTCGCCTTCCTCCCCCTCTCCCTCCCGCCCCTCCTTCCGGCCACCGAGCTCGCGGCTTTGAACCCGCCTACCCCGCTCCCGCCGCGAAGTACAACCACCTCACCTTCCGCGACCTCGACGGCGCTCCAGTCCTCCTCTCCTCCCACGCCCTTCCCGATGGGACCAAGATCCCCGGAAAGACCGTTCTTATCGAGCAGAACGGCGTCCTCACCCCCGCCTGCATGATCGCCGGCGCGGGGAATGAGGTGCACGTCGCTGGACCCGCCGAGGTGCTGTTTGAGACGGACGAGATGGAGTGGGTGCGAGCGAGGGATGGTGTAGTGCCAGACGGGAAGAGGCCGGTGATTGGAGGTGTCGATGCGGAGGGGCAGGAGCTGTATCATGCGGCGGCGAGGACGTGGAAGGAGGGGATTCGAGTGCCGGGCAAGACGAACGAGGCGATTGGAGGTGCGAGCATCTCGTGGGCTTGGCGCGAGTGGATCGTGGATGAGTATGATCTGCTGTGCTGGAAGGAGAGGTGGTGAGTAACGTTCGTGGAGAAGGAGTGCTTTCGGAGATTGGAGCGCCGAGCTGCAGCCGCTGGTCGGTCGAGGTGAGGCGCAGACGCTTTGATATGATTGCAGTACAGCTCTGCTCGAATCGCACTGCTGAATCAGCGAAGTGGAAAAACTTTGCTTGTTTGAGCTCAAGAAAACCGAGATTCGACTCGACCTGTTCCCGTCGAGCCTTCGCCTGTCTCGCTCCGCCCATTCGCTACTTTCACGCTTCTCGAGAACTGACTTAACAGCTTTCGAGTGCAGCTGTAGTCTGATCTCTGCCACTCAAGTTCACCTCTGTCCGCCTCGTGTGTGTAGGCCTCTCCTCGCTCGCCCTTTTCCTTCACGAGCTTTCATCCTCGCTCGATGTCGCGCAATGAGAGCTTTAGATCTACTAGCAGAGAAGCTAGCGGCTCATCACATCGACAGGTAAGCACAAAGTGCCACACATCATCCATAGCGCCACTGACAAAGCGCTCGCTCCCTCTGCCAGACTCGTCGCAAGTCGCCCTCCGCCTACACGACAGCAGAGCTCTTACTGGCACCGTTCGACCCTTCCGCTACCTCATCGACTATCGCTGCAGCTCAAGCAGAGTACCTTCACCGACGCCAGCAGCTCAGCGCGTCTTCCAGCTCGGCCCTCGTCTCTCCCCCGCCAGCGTCACTCGCTCCCACTTTCCTCGACGAGAAGCTGTGGGATTTCGAGGACATCAACTTGCTCGGAGGCATACACGGACTGATGAAGGAGACAGGACGAGCGACGGCTAGCTACTTCTGGGAGCACCCCGCTGAGCATCGACCGGCGAGGCGCATCGTTGAGCTTTTGGATCGCGGCGGCGGCGAGCGCTCGGGGAAAAGCAGGGAAACGCAGGAGGGAGGATCATTCGCCAACAAAGGAGGTGATGGAAGCTACCGACGAATGGAATGTACCGACTGGAACACCCGCCGCCGACGCTCACCTTCCTTTTCGCGCTCCCCCCATCGCCGAACCTCGCCTTCTCGCCCCAGTAGCCCTCGGGATGATCGCTCCGGCCCGTCCAAGGAGACCAATGGAGCTCGATACGCCTCCGACGAAGCAACATTTCCCTCCAAACGATCCTGCTCTACGCCTCGTCGACGCTCGGCTTCGCCTCCACCTCGTCGTCCGTCCCGGCCTCAGTCACCACCTCCTCGCTACGAGCACTCTCGCTGGACCCCCAGGTTCGATAACCATGAGATCCGACATCTCTGGCGCTCTGCTGAGGGCTTTGCAGAACCAAAGTGGGGGGCTCGCTTTCGTTAAGCAGGGATCGCCGAGGCGAGGTCTCGTTCGGAGTGAAAAGAGGGACATCAGCAGGAATGAGCCGTCAGTAGGGAAGCTCAATGGTATCTTTTGATTTGACTCCACTGCGCCTAAGGGGCCTGAGGTCTGCGAGCGCACAAGGCGATTCTCGGCGAAGTCGCCCCTCCTTTCACCTCGGCCGAGCCTCAGCGAGCCAGGGAGGCATATGATGGCACGCGAAAGGTCGAGCTTCTTCGAAAACTCCGATATCCCTCTTCCAAGGCTCAAAAAGCTGTAGTCTATTCGCGTACAGCTGAGCTCGGACCTCGCCGCACAGTCCTCGTCTCGCTCCAAGTCGGTCCAGACGCAGGTTGTCCTCCTGCTTTGTCGTTCGCCTGCTCATTTCTCGCCTCATCCGCTACCACAGCACATCAACACCCTCGTCACTCGTTCACCCCTTCACCATGGTCAAGATCCTCGCTCTCCTCGCTCTCTTTGTCGCGCCCGCTCTCGCCGTCTTTTCGCAAGGATCTCTCAACCTCACCCGCGACTGGTCGCTCCACTACAGCAAGTCGGTCTTCTCCACCTCTGAGGCTTTCTGCAAGTCGTTCCGTTCCAAGTGTGTTGACTATGCTGGCTCGCTTGGAGCCCATCACCAGGTGAGTAGCGACCAGCGCCAGAAAGGACCAGCGTTGCGGTGGAGAGGGGGAGGCCTGAGCTGACGAGCTTCTGTTTCCCATACAGCTGGACTGCACGTACAGCTCGCAATCTGGACCTACGTGAGCCCCCGTCGACCGCCGTCGTCGGTCTCAAGTCGCCTCCTTTCTTCCCCCTTGCCGAGCGGTTGCTAACCGCTGTCTTCCCCCCCGAATCAGCCTCTACGCCTTCTGCGGAGGCAAGCAGAAGAACGCTGACGGATCCTGGACCGGCGTGACCGAGATCACCGACTACACCAAGCAGGCCGCTGCCCTCACCAAGTCGGTCACCGTCAAGAAAGAGCCGATGGGACAGAAGGCTTGCCTCAAGCGCAAGGCCAAGTTCCCCAAGCTCGGGTGAGTAGTACAGATCGTTCAACAGAGCGGAGACTGACCGAAGCTGTCCTACAGCATCGTCTGCTAAGCGGTTTCATCACTTGGGAGGTCAAGATCCAACCGCTCCGCCGATCCTCCACCTCCGCTTATACCCATCATCTCCGGTTCTCATATCTCCTTTGCACACTATTGGTATTCTCTATCTTCGGCGGTCGTTGTGCTTTTCCAGCCTCGACCGGCTCGTAGTTCTCGCGCTTTTGCAGCTTCCCCTCGCAATGGACGTTCAGCCTTGCACTTCTCCCTTCTGATGGAGAGCTCGCGCGACTAAGGGTCTTGACAAGGGCTTCGAGAAGACCTACGGCGCACCAGCGATGGTATTTCTGGGAGGCTACGGCGAGCGGCACAGCACGACCTCGGCCGCCGAGAGGTCAGTGAACGGTGAAGGAGACGAGCTTCCGCAACTGCTGGCCAGACTGTTTCTCGCTCTTGAGAACAGGTGCTGTTCGAACTAAAACTGCTATTGGCACTACGGAAAAACAAAGCAAGCACGACAAACAAAGTCACAAAGCAAGCGCCGACAAACGAGCGGCCCGTCGTCTCCCCTGACCTCCCTCCCGGTCCCTCCCAGCACCTCCCAGACCCACCAGCTCAATCCGAATCGCTCTGCACGGCCGAGAGGAAAGCTCCAAACTTCTTCTTGGGGCGAACCTCGTCGTCGTCGCCGCCGAGGGAAGCGCGCTTCTTGCCGTCGCGAAGGCCCGAGGTAGAGGGAGCGCCTCTAAGGTCCTGTGAGGCGTGGGCGGGAACCAAGGATGGTGAGGGAAGAGAAAAAGATCAGTCAATGAGCTCTACGCGAAAGGGGAAAAGAGAGCATCTCGACGCACCCTCATCTCCTGCTCGAGGGCCTTCGCCTCGCCGACATCCTTGCACTTGGCCTCGCTGGGCATCGTGCTCCCCACTCCCGATCCGCACTTCAATCCCAAGTCGTTCAAAAGTCCTTCGAGGCGAGCGAGACGAGTTGAGACGGTGAGGGTGCGTTCGGCGCCGGTCTCCCTGGTGAAGGGACGCATGACGCCGGCGTGATGGAGAAGGGACTGTGACAAATAAGCGTTCAACGGTCTGCGCAAAGCGTGAAGAGAGCCGGATCCCTCGAGAGGGCTCACCTTGAGCTTGGCAATGCGATCCTCCTCATCCTCGGTCCCTTTGGGCTCGTCTCCCTCCTTGATCTTGGGCTCCCTCTTCTTCCTCGGCTTCTTCTCACCGCTGTTCTTCTTCGATCCCTTCCCCTTCCCCTTCCCCTTCCCCTTGCCACCCTTCCTCTCCTCCTCGCTCTCCCCCTCGCTATGCACGCTCGAGCTCGGCGCAGCGTTTCCACTGCCGCTAGCGCTCGCACTGTGGCTCGAATCGTCCGAATCGCTGACAGTGGCCTTGCTCTTGAACTCACTCTTCTTCTTTGGCGAACGCTTCTTCTTGGGCTTGTCGGCGGTGCCGGTGGAGGAGGACTTGGTCGACTTGGTGTTCTTTTTGCTCGACGACTTGGCCTTGGATTTGCTCTTTTTGACGGGGGCCTCGACCTCTCCTTCCTCCTTCTGCTCGACAGCGTCCGAGTCGACGACGTCCATCGAGGTATCCCTCCCCGCCGAGCCAGTCTCGTCCGAAGCGCCGACGCCCGAGTCCGAAGCGATGAACGAGCCGGCGTAATCTTCCTCGTCGTCGTCGTCGTCGTCGCCTCCGAGTCCACCGAGTAGATCGCCAGCTACCATGGCGGTGAAGTTCTGTGATCAGGGAGCGCGGTCAGCGCGAGCTACAGCAGCGGTCAAGGCGCGTGCGAGAGGGGAACGCGAGAACTCACGTTGAAGTTACGCGCAGCGGCGCGGTCGTACTTGGTAGCAGGTTTCGACTCGGGCTCGCTCTCCTCCTGCTGTTGCTCAGCGTGGTACTCGTCCTGTAAACGAGCAGCGCAAGGTGGGGAGGAGGTCGACAAACAATTAGCTCTTTCTCGCTGCAGTTCTGTAACCTGTCGGCAAGACTCACCACCATCCTCGACCACTCCTCCGACACAGTCTTCTTCCATCCTGCTCGCCACCCCTCCTTGCTAGCTCCAGGACCCTTCCATCCCGCGTCGACCAAGCGGACTCGAAGATCGCTCGCGGTGATGTCGTACAGCTCTTTGGCTTTAATGATATCGCTGAAAGTACTCTTGAGCAAAGGTTCGAGCGTCGGGTCGTCCGAGAGGTGGCGCGGAGTCGACATGGTGAAGCGAGATGATGCGGAGGAGGGAAAGAGGGGAGCGAGGCGGTTCGAGCGATGTTGGCAAGAGGCTGAGAGGGAATAATTAATAATCGCTCGCACTTGCTTTCAAGCAGTAGGAGAGACGCGCTGCACACACTGACAGGGAAGCGAGTGCACCTAGCTGGCTACAGCCGCTCTCACTTTCTCGACCGAGCGCCGAACCGCTTCTCGCCACCTCGTAGATGCAAGCGCATGCAGTCGAGGATGCCAATAATGTAGTGAGCTGCTAGAATGAAGTGAGGGGTATCTACCACGAGCCTAAGTAACCAGTAAGGGTATCTGCATCGTCATCTCCTCCCTCCCATTCAGCCGCCAAAGAACCTCCTCCTCTCCTCCACGCTCAACAACCCCCAGCTATCCCCACCATCCTCCTTCCCATCCTCCTCAGTACTCACTCCCAATCCCATCCCCAATCCCAACCCAGCGGGCAACTCCAACGAAGGGAGAGCAATCGGCGCTCTCGGTGCTGGCGCCGCAGCTGACGATCCCGAACCCGAGGAAGAGGTGAAGGACCGAGTCGACTCGATAGATAGTCGAGTAGAGGAAGAGTCGAGGGAAATGGTAGATTGGTTGCCGAGGGAAGCGCGGCGTGGAATGGGTTTCCGAGGGGATTGATGGCGCCCTGATCCTCCTCCAGTGAGCGAATCAGCGGTATTCGATTCTGAATCATCGCTCCACTGCCTCCCCCTCCCTCTTGCCTCTTGCGAACGATCTGCCGACCCTCCCCGCTTCTCCTTCAGCTTCTCCTGCTCCCCGCCCTCGGCGGCGACGTCGACGACCACGCCCAACCCTTTCAATCCCTCCTCCTCCTCAAGCTCAACAGGCGTGATCGCTCCCCTCCTATTCGACAGCGCGTCGATATCGCCACTGAGGTTGTTGCCGCCGACTGCTCCTCGGCGGCTATTGAGCGAGTGAGCGGAGGAGGATCGAGGAGGGTAAGAAGGTCTCGGATGACTGATGAGAGAAGTGGAGGTGGAGGATGATGATGGCTGGGGAAGGGTGGCGTCTTTGGAGGTATCGCCGCCATCGGTGAGGGAGGTGACCGAGCCTTTCCTGACTCCTCCGCCGCTGCTGCCAAAGCTCGAAGTCGAGCCCAGCACGGGACTTCGATTCCCAAAGAAGCCGCCTCCCGAGCCCGTACTGGCTTGAGCAGCAGTAGTCCTCGAAGGGATGAATGGCTTGGGCGGAAGGATTGGCGGTCCAACTCCTCCTCCCCCGAGCTTGGGGCTAGTCGACCCGGCCGAGAAGTGCGCCGTCAAAGGCGATAGTCCAGCGGAGAGCGGAGGCGAGTCGATCAAAGGAGTAGCGAATTCCGATCCATTCGACCCGTTGGAGGATCGAGCGCCAGGTGAGGCGCCCGAGAAGGTCGAAACGAACCGATCGGCAATGGGGGTCCTGGTTGCTCGGGGAGGAAAGTCGGCGGAAGAGGGAGTGGGAGGAGCGGAGGTAGAGCGTAGGGAAGGGGTGACGGGAAATCCAGAGTTCGGGGAGGAGAGGGAGGAAGGTGAGCCTCCTTGGACGGCGGAGCCGATTAGGGCGGAGGAAGCCGAGGCGGCGGCGAGGGCTTCAAGCTCGGAGGGTTCGTTGACGATTAACCATTCTGTTCCTGCTCCATCGTCTACCCCCCTCGTTTTGGCTTGCCATTCCGAGTTGCTGCCTCTCCTCACTGGAGCCCGCATCGACGAGTGAGTCGCGCTCGGCGGCGAGGGAGTTGGGTCGTTATTGAGGCGTGGGGAGGGGGGTCCGAGGAGGGGCGATTGGCGGGAGGAGGAAGAGTGGCCGGGAGCAGAGTTGTAGGTAGAGAACGAGGGGGAGGAGTGGATCGAAGCGAGTCCGGGGGAGCGAGGAGGGTTGTACTCGGACGACTCACGTGAGCGGGCAGCTGTAGTAGTCCACGAGAGGCGTCAGAGATGGCGAGAGAGAGAAGAAAAGGAGAGACCGACGACTCACACTCGTTCGTCCGGCCGAAGATGATCTCCCTCTCCTCGACGAGAATCTGAAGGAAGACGGGCGAGAGGCGCAAAGTGGGGGAGAGGATGAGCCGCAAGTTGGACAGCGTCATCTTGTTGGTACCGGAATGACTGGCGAGGCGGGCAAGGTGGTATCTGTAACGGGGGGAAGAGATGCGAGTCAGCTCGGCCGAATTCAGTCGGGTCGTGACGAGCTCATAGTCGACGAAGTAGGGAGAGGAAGCTCGAGACCACTCACGATAGCGCCCTCAACAAGTAAAAGAACTCGGCCTCCATCTCCTCAGCAAAGACCTTCCTCAACTCCTCCAAAAAGCCCCTCGGCGCTCTCCCATCCACCAACCCCGTCGGCGCACCTCCCGCCCCAGCACTCCCTCTCTGCCCACCACCACTACCCCCCAAAAAAGTCCCACCCCCCGCTCCACACCCCACAGCCCCGAAACTCATCTCCTCGACCTTGGCCTCCAATTTCGGACTCAGCAGGGATTCGGGAAGCTCGCGGAGCCAGGATTTGAAGAGGGAAGCGACGGCGTGAGGATCGAGATCGCCGGGATGGATTTCGCGCAGGTCGAGGTCGATGCCTGAGGTGAAG
>MWVB01000075.1:32186-57872 GCA_003054985.1 Leucosporidium scottii
GGAGAGAAGAAGCAGAACAGAGGAGAGGCGAGGTGAGGTGAGTGAGGGTGAGAGAGGAAGAAGGGAGGGAAAGAGATGTGGAGAAGAAAGATTAGAGAGAAGGGTCGTCAGCCATGAACTCGTAGCTCTCAGCGAGAAAGAGAGAGAGAGCTCTCGAAACCTAAACTCACCGATAAACCCCTTCCTCCGTCTTTCCCCACTCCTCCAAATACTGCAGACATCGATAGGCCACACTAGGTAACCACCGCCTCGCCTCATCCCCCGTGACCGGATCATCATCCCTCTTCCGATGCAGCTGGCCCCCCTCCTCCTTCACCCGAGTAGTCTCCACCACCTCGACTAGCGGCAGTCCAAAAGCCAAGTGCGGCGGGTTCTTCGGTAACCGATGCCCCAAAATCGTAGAAGGTAAAGGCGACGTACTCCTCGCCCTCCCGCCCGTCATCCCAGCGCCGAAGCCAGACTCCTCGGCAGTAGGAGGAGGCGAAGTGCCCAACCTCTCCCCATTGCTCCCCGTTCGACCCCCCACAGCCGCTTGACCGACCCTCCACCCTTCCTGCACTTTGGTCTTGCCTTTGCCGCCCCATTCTCGACCGAAGCCTACGCCCGCGACGAATCGGTCTTTGAGTTTGAGGTGTTGGAGGCTTTGGTTGAGGGTGTTTAGAGTGGAGGAGTTGGAGGGGGAGGAGGAAGGTGGTGGGAGTGAAGTGGTGGAGGAGGTAGAGTGGGTGGAGCGGGAGGGGTGAGTTGGTGGTGGTGCTGCAGGACGGAGAGGGAGGGGAGGCGCCGAGCTGGAGCTGAGAGAGGGGAGGGAAGGCGAGGCGGTGAGTTGGATTGCTGGGGAGGGAGTTCGGGTCGTCGTTGGATGATGAGAGGAGGCTGGTGATTCGAGCCGTGGAGGAGGAGGAGGGGTCGGTCTGGGAGGTAATCTCGGCGCCGAAGGGAAGGGGCTGGGCGATGAATCCGAGGTGGTTCGAGAGAGGGAAGGAGCGACGTGATGCCCTTCTGCATGACCAAACATGATGTCCAACCATTGACTCGGACTGCCTTGCTCCTTTGGCGAATCCCCTTGGACCGTTTCCTCCTGCTGCTGCTCTGGCACCTGGTCGTGTTGCGCCCCTCCCCTGGCCAATCCATCCAAAGCGGACGTCGATTTGCCCCTCTGTAGCACCGCGGGGGTCCCAGTACTCCATGCAGTTGGTTTCGGCGGTAATGGCGGCGGTGGACCCCTCAACGATTCCCGCTTGGACGAGGCAGCTCCGGTAGTCCAAGTGGAAGCGTAAGACTCTCGGACTGTGGCTGGGAACGATTGGCGGTTGGAATCTTGTTCGTCATCGTCTGGTGGTGGTGGTGTAGAAGAGGAAGAAGAGGAGAGGTACAGCGGTAGTTGAGCCTCTGCTGCTGTCATGGCCAAGAGAGGGGGAGAGAGGCGGGCGAGGCGAGGCGAGGCGCTCCAGCCCTTTGTTGCCCAGAGTCGATTTGAGTAGCGAGTTGTTGAAGCTGTAGCTTGGTAGATGAGGGAGATCGCTGAATAGAACGAGGTTGGTAGAGACAGCGAGGTGAAATGTAGCAGGAGAACAAGCGGGCGAGCAGCTCAGCGCTCAGCGCGGGCCAGGCGCGTCCAAGTCGTCGAACGATCGAACAGCTGGTTTCTCCTTCCTGCTCTGTACCACTTTACATCTCATCTCTCAGCACCGATTGAGTTCTGTAGCTCTTCATTTGCTATCCACCGCGCTTCGCCCTCTGAAACTCTCGTCAAACAAGCGCGCCCAGCTCAGCTACACAGCTCGCTCAGCGATGGCTTCCGCTACAGCTCCTCCTTCTCGCGCCTCTCTCATCGCTCACTTCCAATCTGTAGCTCAATCTCACCACCAAAATTACGACCCTTCCCACGACTACCACCACATCCAACGCGTGGTCTCCCTCTCACTCCTCATCGCTCGTTCCCTCTCTCCTGCACCCGACACCCTCGTAGTACACCTCGCAGCTCTCGCCCATGATCTCATTGATGCCAAGTACCTTCCTCCCGGATCTAGCATCACCGCGGCAGAGCATTTGGCGGAGCATTGGAAGGGGTTTGAACGGGTCGTTTCCGCCGAGCAGAGAGACTTGGTCGAGAGGGTGGTGGATAATGTTAGTTATAGTAAAGAGGTCAAGAGGTTGAAAGCGGGGGAAGAGACCAAGTGGCATAGGTCTTGTAGGGAGTTGCATTGGTAAGTCTGCGCCGCGCCGAGCGCTTGGCGGGATTTGGGCCGAGCTGATCTGTCTCTCCCTCTTCGTCGCTTCTGTTCTTCGATGGGGTTCATTGAAACAGCGTACAAGACGCCGATAAGCTAGACGCAATCGGAGCATTCGGTATGCTCTCTCTCTCTCTCTCCTTCTCAGCTCGGCGCGCGCTGACCCTCTTTCACCCCTCCCAGGCATCCTCCGCTGCGCCGCCTACTCTGGCGCCTCCTCCGTCCTACTCTACACACCACCACTCACCTCCCCTCTCTCCCTCCCACCCAGCACGACAACCACCCCCTCGAAGCCCAAATCCTCAGCGATCGACCACTTCTCGGACAAACTTCTCAAGCTTGAAGGGATGATGAAGACGCCCAAGGGAAGTGCTTTGGCGAGGAGAAGAACTGAGATGATGAGGGGGTTCTTGGGGGAGGTGGAGGGTGAGTGGGGGGATGTTGAGGAGGGTTGGAAGGGGCAATGCCCGGGGGAGGAGGAGTGAGCGCCGGGAGCATTGGATGGAAGTGTAGAGGTGACGTGGCGCGGAGAAGACGTAGATCGAATTGGGACGTGCTATAAATCCTCATTCTATCGCTCGAACGCCGCTCAGTCGAGGCGGTGCTGGGAAAGAAGAAAGCCGAGAGGGCGTACGAGCGTCTGTGTAAGTGTGCTACAGCTACATCGACCCGGGACTTCTTGCCTTGAGCTGTTTTGCTTGTCTGGGCTTGCACTTTGCGCGTCCTCAAAGGCCCTGCTTGGGTGTAGAATACGCTGGGCTCGAAGCGAGAGGGGCTCGGCGCCGAAGGCTCGGCCTGTGCGCGAGCAGAAGGCTACATATGAGCTCAGTTGATGTTCAGCTTTCTTGAGTACTGATTGAGCTCCTCTATACACCCTTGCAGATCCTCACCAACAAGGTTGAGCTGCTCGCGTTTCCCGTCGCCAACTCTCTTGTTCCCGCCCTCTTCCTCGTCTCTGCTCAGGTTTCTTCCCAGCAGCAGGGTGCGTTGCTCGCTTGTACAGCCGTACAAGTTTATCGCTGATCTCTATCAATTACAGTCGTCCTCTCCTTCTCAACCTACAGCTCTTTTGAGCCCTCTCTCCTCCAAGCGTAACGCTCCCTCTCCCGTCGTCGTCGTCTTCGCTGGCAGCCGCTCGATCCCGTCCCAATCGTCGCCCAGGCAGTAGCCTTATGGTCTCATTCCCACCCAAATCAGCTCTCACCACTCCCCTCCCAACCACCACCACGCACCACTCCAACTCTTCCTCCACGCACCTCACCTCCAACGATCAACTCGACCAAGAAGACGATTACGAGTTGGAAATGTCGCTCGCCAATTCTGCGCTGAATGGCAGGAGGAACTCGGATAAGGAGAGGGGATCTCATCCCTTTCGAGCCCTCACGCCCAAGCGAGTGGCTCTCATCGCCGGTGGAGTCCTCTTGCTCATCTTCTGGTTCGGCAAGGGTACAGGAGGAGGCCGAGATGGATACTCTACAACTTCCACCTCCACCTCCACCGACCTCGCCCCCGCCGAAGCCGAAGTAGCCGTTTCGAAACTGCCTCCCTCGAGCCCTCAGAAACAACCGGGAGCATCGTCCAACAAGTGTACCCCTCCTCCCGGGCAGAAAGCGACGACTTACGCCCTCATGATTGATGCTGGATCGACGGGATCGAGGCTCCATCTCTACACTTTTTCCCATTGCGATCCTACCCCTGGCGCCCTGCCCAAACTCGAGGATGAGGGGTTCTACACGACGAAACCGGGCCTGTCTTCTTACGCTGGACGACCCAAGGAGGCGGCGGAGAGTTTGAGGAGTTTGATGAAGCATGCGGTGGGAGCTGAGGGGGTACCCGAGAAGGAGAGGAGTTGTACGCCCGTGGCGGTCAAGGCCACGGCGGGGTTGAGGTTGTTGGGTGAGAGGGAGAGTAATGAGATTTTGCAGGAGGTCGAGAGGTGGTTGAGGAAGGAGTGGCCGTTTACTGTTGTGGAGGATGGGGTGACGATCATGGATGGAAGGGATGAGGGTGACCTTCTAAACCTCTTCTTTCGCCGAGTCGAGCGCCGAGCTGACCGTCTCTCACTTGAACGATTAGGCGTCTACGCCTGGATCACCATCAACTCCCTCCTAGGTCTGATCGGCCCCACCGACGCCCTCCCCTCCGACTCAGCCGCCATCATGGACCTCGGCGGCGCGTCGACCCAAATCGTCTTCGAACCAACCTTTGATCCCAAATCCCCCGCCAAACTCGCCCCGGGAGACCACGTCTACGACCTCGATTTCGCGGGCAAGGATCACGTCCTTTACCAGCACTCCCACCTCGGGTACGGGTTGATGCAAGCTCGACGAGCGGTGCATAACCTTGTGGCCTTCTCCTACGTTTGGCATAGCGCGCCCAAGGGTACGCCCGTCGTATGGGAGGAATTGACGACCAAGGACCGGATCCCCAATCCTTGCATGTTCAAGGGCGAGAGCAAGATTGTTTCGCTTGACCCGCCGGGGAGGGAGGCGGTGCAGGTCACGATGGTGGGCACGGGAGCCGGGTTCGAGGCGTGTAGGAGGGTGGTGGAGGTCATGATTGCTAAGGATGCACAGTGTGAGGAGGAACCGTGTGCTTTTGCTGGGGTTTATCAGCCTCAATTGGGCGAGGTCTTCTCGGCGGGCAAGGTTTGGGCGTGAGTTCTTTCGTCGAGCTTCTTCTTCTTTGTAGCTCAAACGCTGACCCCTCTTTCGCTCCTTCGTTCCTCCTCGCCTATTTCCTCCCTTCCTCTCTCGACTCTCACCTACCTCCCACGCCCGCCTTCCCCGACCTCACAGTCTCTCCTACTTCTACGACCGCATCGCCCCCCTCGGCCTCACCTCCCCCTTCTCCATCTCCTCCCTCCGCACCCTCACCTCCAACGTCTGCGCCGGTCGTTCCTCCCCCACCTGGTCCCGCTTCAAAGGCAACGCCGAAGCCAAGCACGAATTGGACGATCGTCCAGAGTATTGTTTGGACTTGACCTTTATGCTCAGCTTGTTGAGCTTGGGGTATGAGTTGGAAGAGGAGAGGATGGTTTGGATGGGGAAGCAGGTTAATGGGGTTGAGTTGGGGTGGTGAGTCGCGCTCTAGCCTCGGTCCTTCGCTCGCTCGCTCGCTCGGGAGACTGACCTTCTCCCTTCTTCTTATTTTTTTTTCCTTCTACAGGGCCCTCGGCGCGGCACTCGCGATGGTGCAGGGTCATCTCTCTTGCAGGGCAGATTGAGCGAGGGGAGCGAGGGGTGCGATACGGTTCAAGATTTGCTATCGAGCGAGGGGAGAACGGCGGTTTGTTGAGCATTAGAAGATGGGTGCAAAATCTGTTCATTAGACTTCGGCTGCGACGAGAGATTGCGAGTGGGGGCGATGTGAGACGAGGACGAAAGCGGAGCGCACTCGCCGTCCTCTTCGCCGAACTTGAGCGCTCGAAGTCTCGCCGCGTTTGTTGCGCGAGCCTCTCTCGCTTTCGCAGCTGCACTTGAGCTTTTCTCGCTTCCACAGATTCTCCTGGTCTGGACTGATGCGGCGAGAGCGCAAGGCTGAGTGTCCATTGCGAAGGGGGGGAGGGGTTGCGAAGTGGGAAGCGAGCACTACGAGCCATCGAACGTGGAGATGCTCGACGGTGATCGATGGGGATACTAAATATGTGCAATGAAGGAGGTGTGGAAGGAGTAAAGCGAAGGGAAGGGTATACGAGAAAGCGGAGGCGTCGGCCGAGCTGTTGGAAGTCGACCCGAAGCGCCGAAGTCGATTAGCAGACGATGCTGTCGGATAACCGCTGTCAGCTACCGCTCCCTTGGTCCTATCAAACTACTCACCTCAGGCCGGGGTACTTGGCCTGGCGCTTCAAGCAAGCCCTCTGTCCCATGGGCTCCTTCTTGACGGTCACCGACCTGGTCAACGCGGCAACCTCCTTCGTGTAGTCGTCGATCTCGGTGACGCCGGTCCAGCTTCCATCGGCGTTCTTGGGCTTGCCACCGCAGAAAGCGTAGAGGCTGTTGTAAAGGCCGAGGAGCGGGAGTCAGCGAAGCTCGGCGAGGAGAAAAAGGAGGCGTAGTTTTCGGCGTGTGTAGCCAGACTCACGTAGGGTTTTGCTCGGTAGCCAAGCTGAAAGGGCAGTCGAGCTGTCGAGAAAGAAGGTTGCGTGTCAGCTTAGGCCTCTGTTGTCCTGCAAACCCAGCGTCCCTCCTCCTCCCCCTCCGCCGCCCGGCTCGCTCACCTGGTGGTGGTCTCCCAGCGCTCCAACGTAGTCAACACACTCGGCGCGGAAGGCCTTGCAGAAAGCCTCCGAAGTAGCAAAGACCGACCTGCTGTAGTGCAGCTGCCAGTCGCGGGTGAGATTGAGCGAGCCTTGACTGAAGGTCGCGAGGGCAGGGACGACAAAGGCGAGGAGGGCGAGGAGGGCGACCATGATGTAGGGGTTGTAACGAGCGTGGGAAAGAGGGTGCAGAAAGCTGTGGATCGGAGAAGGGAAGAAGCGAGCAAGTTGAAGCAGGAAGGAGAAAGGCTTCGGTCGATTCAGCAGACTCACCCCTTCGAGCCGAGCGGGGTTCTTCTCCTTCCAATTCGGTAGCGACGGACGTCCTGCGGCGAAGTTCAGCAAAGCACCGCGTGCGTGCGGTGGGTAAGCTGCGATGAGAGCTCGGGGGAGCGCGCCCGAACCGAAAGATGAGCTCCGCCGAGTTCCCGAGTTTGCCTTCGCCGAGCTCGCTCCGACCTTGATGAACAGCCGCGAAGTAAGCCAAGACTGATAGTATTCCTCAACAACATCCACGGTACATGAGGTCGCTTTAGGTAAACGCTACGCTACCGCCTTCCCATCAAGGTGAGCGTGACCTCTTCATCGTCCGAATCTCCTTCCTCCTCCGCATCATCATCAGCGTCCATCGAATCATGCCTCGCCGGCGTCTCAGAGAGGATCACAAGGTCGTCGTCGCTGTCGCTGTCGTCGTCGTACTCCATCAGCTTCGGCGAAGGAGAGACTTGACGAGCCTTCCCCTTGCCCTTGCGATCAATAGGGAATGACGCAGCAGGAGCTCGAGAATTCTGGGTGGCAGTGTCGGGGGCGAATGGAGGTGGCTTGAGCGACTTGTTCTCGTCGAAGTGGGCGAGAACCGAGGTGTAGAGCTCGCGGCCGAGGGCGGCGGCGAAGGGAAGAGGGACAGCGTTGCCGATCATCCTACAGGACAGGAAGAGTCAGCTGTGTATTTCCGGAAGAAGTGCGATGTCAGTCGAGTAGGAAGCTCACTTGATCTGGGCGGCGAGCTTGTCTTCCTCGTAGTCGCGCCATTGAATCCAGTCGGGGAAGCCTGCGGGCGTGAGCGAGGTCAGCGATCGCAGATTCAACGTAGGACACCCTTCAGTGACGGGGACGGATAGCTCGGCGTTTTACTTACCCTGCATCCTGGCCGCCTCGCGAATGGAGATCTGGCGAGCGTCTCGGGGGTGGATTCGCGGGCCATGCGACGTGCCGTCGGGGTTGATGGTGGTGCGGAGAGGCGTGAGGATGTCGTCCGACTTGAGTCGACGCCACCAGAGATCATAACGCTGTTGGGAGAGACGGAGAGATTAGTCGTCGCCGAGCTCGGGCGAGAAGCGCCGGGTACTCACCTCCTTGCGAAGAGCAGGAGGGAAGTCCGGGCGTAGAAGGATCTGGGTGTCTGAGAAAGGGTAAGAGGGCATCAGCATCGTGATCGAAGGCATAGAGACTTGCAAGCTCACCAAGGTCGTCGGGGTTGGCGATGGACTTGGGGACGTCTGCCGAGGAGGAAAGTCGGTTAGCGAGGTTTCCTGAAGCGCTCGAGCGCAGGCTGGGAATAGGCACCGAGGTGATTGCCCTTCTTCCCTCCCTCTCCCGCCATACCGAGATGCGCGAGGATGGAAGCCCTCTTCTCCGAGACTGGCGGAACGACATGGTCGAGGACGATGGAGCTGAAGTCGTTCTTGAGCTCGAGCTTGTCGGAGCGAAGGTTGATCCTGTACAGTCAGGAGCGTCAGCAGCACTTCTCTCGGCCTAACGTCCTCCTTCACCACGCGCAAGAACTCACCTTGCCGCTCGTTGGTGCGCGGTCTGAGGCAGAGGTTGCGCGTAAGGTCGCTTCTCCTTCTCGCCAAATCCGATGGGTTGGCCCGATTCCCATTGCTGTTGGGAAGGAATCGGGTTGGCGACGTTGCCGAAGGGATCGGCGAAGCCGAAGGAGGGCAAATCGGAGGACGCTTCGGCGAAGGTGACGGCGGGGTCAGGACCGTGACCATGCGGTCGGTGGCAATCCGTCACGATATGAGTGCGCGCTCCTCCGTCGTAAGTCCTCTTGGCCATGCCGGTGAGAGCAGTCGAATAGGCGTGGGTGGTTTTGGGCGAAGCGGGGAGAGGGATACCTCGACGGGAGGCGGTGAGGATAAGACGACGGCGGACTTGTGGAGCTCCGAACGAAGCGGCGTTGTAGACGTCGGGTCGGACTTGGTAGCTGTGGGTCGATCAAGGTGAATGGACGGAATGAGAGAAGGCGAGCGAAAGCCAACCGAAACGTCAGCGACTTGTGCAGGAGATTGAGCTCAAGACTCCTCGAGAAAGTCGTCCTCGACTCAAGGATGTACCAGAGAAAGAAGACATAAGACTGACCCGATGCGCATGAGGCCATCCATCAACAAGTTCAAGAGATCGCCCTTCTCGGCGCCGACGGGCAGAGCGAAATGCTGGATCGCCCTAACGTTCTCAAACGACGAGAACGCGGGACGCCAATGGTCCATCGCCCCGAGGTAGACCCAGGGCTGTCATGAGGGAGAAAGCTGTCAGCAAAGACCGAGAAACGCGGTGGGCAGCTCCAGGAGGCTGCCTACCTCCGAGCAGCGAATGTCGTCGATCTTCTTGTACTTGTTGATTGATGAGAAGCCCTGGCAGGCTAGACAGCCGCGCGAAGCAAGTTCAGCAAGGGAATAGAGAGCGAGCCCAAACCGAATCGAGACCTACGAGCTCCGGCGAGGATGAAGTCGACGTTGGGCTGCTGAGGAGGCGCCTTGTCGACGCTTGCCGCGGTAGAGACCCTCGTTCCCTGAACGGCCGCCTCGAGAAAGTCACTGACAGAAGTGGCGAAGACCATGGTGCGGGGACGGTTGGCTCTGCGAAGCGAGCGAAGAATGAGCGGGCGAAGTCAACCGAGGCGAGGGCAGCGGAAGTCTGAAGTACGCACTGGCATGCGGTAGCGACGTCTTGCTCCAGCTCGACGGCCCACTTGACGTCGAGAACTCGGCTGCGAAGGAAGGGAGAGCGATGAGCGATGTTCAGAGAGGAGGCCGCCTCTTCATGAGAATCGACACCGAAGGGGAGGATGGGCACGAGAAGATGCAGTGGAAACCCCCGACTTACCATCCTTGTTCCAGCCCAAGACCGAAGAGGTCGGCTCCCGAGTAAAGACTGAGCGCTCGCAGGCGCTGCGAAGGGTCGTCCTTGCCGAAGGCCTCGGCGTTGCGCTCCTTCTTGAGCCGGGCTCGCCGCTCGTCGAGGCAAGTCTCGCATCGTGGGAGCTTGGACGACGGTCCCTCCTTGGCGAGCTTGCTGAGAGCGTGCCTGCTGTCCTTGATGCGCTTCTTCGGCGGCTCGCCCGAGTTCTCGAGACTGATGTCGAGCCTCGTCTTCTCGTCAAGAACGAGCTCATCGCCGCACCAGAACTCGTCGGGCGCGAGAAGGGCTTGACCGATGGCGAGGATTTGCTCCGTAGTGGCCTTTGCACCGGGAGACAGGCGGTCGGTGGCGAGGCCAAGGAGTTCGGACTCGTGGAGGACGACGGCCTTTCCCTTGACGTTTTGGATGTCGACTTTGGCGATGAGGTCGGTGGCGACGAGGCGGCGAGGATCGGTGGCGCCCGAGGAGGTGAAGAGGTCGTCGAAGCGATGGAGCCAACGTACTTGGACCTTCGTCACCCGAGTGAGCGGGGTCGAGGAGGCGGTGGAAGGGTCTTTGACGTCGTCGATGGCGATCAGTTGGGCGAGGAGGAAGGGTTGACGGCGTACATCGCCTTTGAAGCGGAAAGTGTAGGCCGGCGTGACGTAGATGAGGTCTCCGAGGTGGTAAAGAATGTCTGCACGAGGGGCGGAGAGATTAGCGAGCGAGCGAGGCTGAAGAGCATGAGAGGTCGGCTCACCCTCGTAGATGAAACTGCACGAGTCCTCGGGCGAGACCCACACGGGAACGGACACGCGAGCATCCTTCTCCGCCTTGCTAGAATCGGGATCCTCGGTAGAGGCCGCCCTCTCGACGAGGCGACGGGAGCATGTCACGCAGCGAGGGAGGTGGGCAGCGTCGGAGAGGTCCCAGTCGACGAGGAGAGGGTCTTCCAGCTGCTCGAAATCCTCGTACGCTCCGGTCTCTCGGTTCCAGTGGTTGCTGTAGGGGAGAAGACGTGAGTCAGGCCCGAGAGAAGCGAGATGAACGAGAGAAGCGCACTCGTAGTAGAAACCTGACTCGGGGATCTGCTCGTCGGCCTTGACGCGCTTGACGTCGATCTTGCGGATGATGAGGTCGGCCGGAATGGAGTCCTGTCGAGATTGCGTAACCATCAGTACAGCAGTAGGGAGATGTGAAGCCAGGTGACCATCGAGACGCACGCATTCATCGGCGTACGCGAGAGCTCGAGCATGGGCGACCCGTCCCAACGTCGTAGCTCGTCGGTGATGGAACCAGTCGAGATGAGCGCAGAGCTGCGTCCTGTCCTTGCCCTTGTAGAAGAAGTAGATGATCCGAGCGAACCAGGGGACGGTCACATCGCTGAGAGTGGAAGGCTTGGACGCCCGCTCCCGCCGAAGCTCCTTCTCGAAAGCAGCGTCGACATCGTCATCTTCGACGGTTTCGTCTTCGTCGTCCTCGCTCGAGCTCCTGGTCTTCGTCTTCTTGCTCGTCGACTCGCCCTGCGCCGCCTGGAGAGGTGACTCGCCCATCACGAGGACGGTGTCCCCGACTCGATAGAGCTTGCCGTCGATGATGGCCTCCTTGTAAGCGGTGATGACGGTGCGAGGCTCGCCGGCCTTCAAGACGGATCTGCTGTCTATGCGCTTCTCCCCTTGCGCCGTCTTGGGTACCTCGACAACGGGCTCAGCTCCCTTCTCGAAGTCGAGCACCTCTTGCTGCACGCCTTGAAGAAGAGCTTCGTCGGCGAAGCGGCGCTGCTTGCCAAGCGACGCGTCGTGATCGGGATCCGTTCTTATCATGCCGCGGAAGAGGAAGGGCGAGACGAGATCGAAGACGAACGGCGTTACGCTGCGAAAGAGAAAGCAAGTCAGCCGCCGAGCTGGGCGCGCCCGAGTTCAAGACTTACTAGGGCGTATTGGGGAGCTGCTTGTACAGAATCTCGACGATGTCCATGTCAATCTCGGTCGCCTCGAGCGTTGAGAGAAGTCCCTCCGTCCTCCAGCTGTAATGGAGCGCAGCCTCAAGCGATGTCGGCCGCCCTCCGTGCTTGACGAGGGCTTCGTTGAGGGACTCGCGGACGCGCTGGGAGCCCTTGCGATTCTGTCCGAGAATGTAGTGCCGCCTGCCGAAGAGGTAGAGCGCCTGAAGGCGTCGAGCTTCGGCAGCGAGCTCTTCGTAGTCGGCCGAGGGGACGTGGAGGCGATAACGGGCGAGGCGGGTCTCGATGTAGGTGCCGTCGAGGGTGAGGGTGAGGCCAAGAATGTCGTGAGAGGCGACGCGGACATCGCGTGATCCATCGTGGTCCTCAACGAGAGGAGGGCCGGAGGGACTCCCTTCTCCTGCCTCTGCCTCGGTCGAAGTCCCTTGCTCCTCCGAGAGCGTGCAGGCGCGTCCTAGGAATTTCAAATCACTCCTCGAAGCCTTGGAGTCGATAACGAGGAGCGAGACGAGCGCGTCGGTGCGCTTGTCGAAGAGCTTGTACTCGTTGAGAGCGAATACGGCGCGGGTCTTTGAATCGAAGGGAGGAGGGCGGCGGAAGTGAGGGTACAAGAACGACTCGTGCTGGGCGTTGTGTTCTGTACCAGAGATGGGAAGAGGTCAGCTAGCAGCAAGCCGAGGAGGTAGAGACTAGAAAGGAACCGGGGAGCTCGTCTGGGTCGACCCCTCGGGGCGTGCGAGCGATCTTGACCTTGGTCCTGGGCGCGCGCGGCCGGTCTCGACGCTTCTTGGGACCCGGGACGTTCTTGGAAGAGCCCTTGCGGCGTTTGCGAGGACCGCCATCGACGGCGACTGCTGCTGGGCGTTTCCGCGCTTTTCGAGGAGCGGGAGCGGGAGTGTTGGAGGTCGCAGGGCTGACTTCGACGGAGTGAGCCCGAAGGTCGGGGGAGGAAGAGAAGCGCTGGCGTTCGGGAGAGGCGGAGGGCATGCGACCGTCCTCAGATCCGTCGGGCTCGTCGTCGGATGACTGCTCGGCGGTCTGCCTCTCGTCTTGACTCTCGTCATCCGAAGGGGTGAAAGAGGGTTGAAGCGGACGCTGCTGCTGTTGATTGTTATCAAGGGTCAGAGGCGTGCGATGACTGGACGCCCATCCTCGACTCACCGGGACGGCGGGGCCCTGCTCTGAGTCGGACAGAACCATCTCTCCGAGATCCTCCTCCATGTCCAGCGCATGGAACTCGTTGTCCCACTTGTGGTAGACGATCCAAATGTGCTTCTGTAACGATGCAAGGTGGTGAGCCCTCGAGCTGATGTTGTCGTTCGAAGGAGAGGCGACTCACGGTCCTATCGCGCAAGTACTCTGCCTGGAGGGCTGGTTGAGTCGAAGGGGACGAGTCCTGGACTTTTTGGCTTAACTTGCGCTTCTCTTTGGTGCTCAACCCGTTGTAGTAAGACTGGAAAGCCCGCCGGTCCCGCATCTGGTTGATGGAGGGCGTCAGCTCGCTCTTCCTGTACTATAGCATGGGCAGGGCGCACCTTGATCTTCCAGTCGAAGTCGCTCGTGACGGGCGGTTCCCAGTACACGTCCATATTGTCCATGTTGCCTCACCCGCGAGCTAGCGCACTCGACGCGTCTGGTCTCGAGCTGAGGCTTGTCTCGAGCTGAGGCTTGGGCGGTTGTAGATAGTAGTGTAGGGAAGGGCAGTAGGTCTGTAGTAAGGTAAAGAGCTGTTTTCGAGTCGGTTCTGTGAGAGGCGAGGTGAAGGAGGAAAGCGGAAGAGGACAATCAGCGCTTGGGCTCTGAGAGGGATCGTCCGTCAATTTTTGCTGATGAGGTACAGCGTGGTTCTCGGTGGAGGTCTAAGCACGAGCGCTCACAGCTGGCGGTGAACGTACCCCCTAACTGCTCGGTTGACGTGGATTGAACTTTGAGAGCCTGCCTTCGCCGAGCAGCTCGAAGTGGAGAATAACGACGTACTGAGCTCTAGCTCTCTCGGGGTCTGCAAACTCGAACCTGCCTATACCTCTGCCGAAGTGGGCGACTTCGTTTCCGCGCCTGGGCAAAGTTCAGCGAAAGCGAGCTTGGGCAGTGCGATGGCTACCCTCGACGTTTTGACTTCGATCTGAGTCGAGCTCGGAGTCCAATTGTACAAAATGACAGAGCTTACTTCTAGCCTGCCACGTCTCCGCCCATCGAGCGTGGCGGGAGCAAACGATTGCCGAACTCGGCGGCTGCAGTGGCCTGCGCGCTCCTCGTTTCTCGAGGGTCACCTGCAGATGCCAGCTCTCGAACACTACTCTGCTGCAGTCATTTGTCTTCAGATCTCTGGTCTTCAGGGGCTGAGCAGCAGGATGGTCCACTTCTCCGTCCACTCCACACCTCCACCCTCTGTCAGCTTTCTTTGGAGTCAGTACTAGTTCCGTTGATTTCCGTCTCAACTGCTCTCTCTCTTCTACCGTCCACTTGACCAAGTGCAGACCTCCAACATGGGACCTTCACCCATCACCAAGATGCTAGAGCTCGTCAAGCTCAAGCAGTCATCCTTGAGCGCCGAGAAGCAGCGGGAGAGCTTCCATGGGTGAGTGTTGAGAGTTCTTCCTTGCACCTCGGGCGCTTTCAGAAGCTCACCCGTCTACTCCACAGCAAGCCTGACCTCCCCATCGAGCTCATCGTCACCATCTTCCACCTCGCCCTCTCCTCCGACCCCAATCCCTGGACTCGGCGCTCCCTCCTCACCATCCTCTCTCTCCTCTGCCACTCCTCCCACACCTGGGCCACCCCCCTTCTCTACTCCTCACCTATTATCGACTCACCCCGTCAACTCGACCTCAGTTGGAGATTGGTCGACTTAGGCGAGATGAGACGAGGCGACGAGGCGACGAGCTAGACTTCCCCCGAAACTTGCAGTAGCTCTTTCCCTTGTCTTTCCTCGCTCATCTAGAGAACAGGTACATATCACTTTGTCAATCTAAGGTCTTTCCTCGCTCATCTAGAGAACAGCTCCGATTTACCTCTTCCTGCGCACAATCAAGCGCTCCCCCACCCTCGCCGAGCAAGTGGAGGCCCTCCGCCTCGATGGATTGAGCAGAGGAGGGGATGGTGATATCGCAGGGTATCGGAAGAAGATGACGCATCGACTGCCGGGGATCATGAAGCGTTGTAGGGGATTGAAGGAGGTGGAGATTGCTCATTGCCTCGTCTTTGACTTGGATGATTTCAAGGGCGCCGCAGGTGGGTTCTTAGCCTCGCTTCTCCCCTCGCAGCGAGCTGACGCCCTCGGGTCGAGCAGATACAACCCACCTCACTCTAACAAACACGCTCATCTCCCCTCGCTCGACCAACCTCCCCACTCAAGCCCTTCTGCCCTCCCTCACTCACCTCACCCTCCACTCGACCCAATTCTCCACCGCAACAGCTCCCTACTTCCTCTCCTCTCATCAACTACCGTCCCTCCGCTCTCTCATGCTGAACGGATGTATCTTGGTCTCAGATCCCTACACATTGAGGGAGCTCGGCCCATTTGAGTGGAGGGAGGAAGGGAGCCGAGCATTGCTGGAAGGGTTGGAGGAGGTCGTAGTAGGGGAGATGGGAGCGGGGTTGCGTAGAAAGGATGAGTGGAGGCTTGAGAAGCAAATTCTGAGGAACTGTGGTGGGTTGAAGAGGCTGCAGCTGCCGGAGGGGATGGGAGGCTCGGCGTTGAAGTAGAGCGCCGAAGGGAGCTTTGGGCAAGGCTGAGAGTTGTAGACTGGGCCTATTGTTGCACTCTATTTCATTCAGGCGTAGGTGCCTTCTTGAGAGGTCTCTTACTCCTGTACAGCTACTTGTAATTCAGAGAGGCGCTGAAAGCTTCAAAGAGGAGAGAACCGAGTGCAGCAATTGCAAGAGCAAGGCTGTTATGTACTAGACTGGTCACGATGTTAGACTTTGCCAGTAGTGTAATGCTACACTAACCCCTCCCAACGCTTCTTGAAGAGACTGATCCATCACCTCTTCTCTTGCCGAGAGGCCTCATCCTTCGGCGCTCGTGCTCGGCGCTCGTTCGCTAAAGTCTCTGGCGCCCTCGTCTTTGATACCGATGCCTTCATCACTCTCCGACGACGCACATTCTTTCATTCATGACCACCTGCAACTCACAAGCAAGAATTTGCACATTCATCTGTCGCGCGACACGCTCCACCCTCATCTGCGAAAGGCAGGCCGGGACGGGATCGTGTCTCAGTGAGGGGGGCAAAGAGAGTGACGTTCGGGTGAGATCTGAGGTCGTGGAAGTAGAGAGAGGTAGAGCTGTAGTAGAGCAGAGGAGGAGGGAGGAGGAGGACAGGAGCAAAGTTGAGTGATTGCCAACGACTCGGACTTGGGAGATGGAGAAGCCGAGAAGGTGGCTTCGGAGGGAGGAAAGGTCAACTACTCAGGCGGGCCAGCGTGTCGGATACAGCGGAAGAGGTCATAAAAGTCAGCTGCGACTCAATGCTATGTACAGTTGTCTCTCTCTCCGGAACACTCCTCGCCGAAACGAGACTGTGAAACGAGGGTCGGCGTTGCTGCGAGGGCCCGCCGGCGAGCATGCGTGAGGATCCTGACGCTAGTGTCAAAGCTCTGAATGGGTGTCATGGTGAAGGTGAGAGTTGCCTGAGACGGGAGGAGGAGCAGGAGCATGATCGAGTGGAGAGAAAGCCACGAGGAGGCAAAAACCGAGAAGCGAAGGCGAAGAGGAGGCTCGGCTTTTGCTCGGCGGAAGCGAGAAGGAAGAGCGAGGGGAGGAGGAAAGAGCGCGGAAGCTGTATGGGTGCGATAGAATGTAGATGGAAGCCTCAGAGACCAAGAAACGGCAGCAGTTGGAAGACAGCTTGGCCGCGAGCTAGAGATGAACGGGAGAGAGAGAGCTCGCGCTTGTTGCCCTCTTGCTGTTGCCACTTACCACTGGACTGGACCACATCCCTCTCTCGTCTTTGGAGTGAATTCTGTAGCAGAGCAGGATTCTTTACTAGGCTCGAGCACCGCACCAGAAGGACACGGCCCCTCCCTCCCCCTCTTCGACTTGGACTTGGCCGCTCAGCTGTCTCCCTCCCTCCTCGTCTCTCTCCATTTCTCGCCTTCCGCCCGTCGTCACTCGTTCAACCTCTTCTGCACCTCGGTAGCCCTCTCATATACCTCGCTACACAACGGGCGGCCGGTCCCCCTCCTTCTTCTGCCCTTGGTCAACACACAAGGACGCGCCCCAAGCTCTCGTCCTCGCCGCTTCTCTTTCTCCCCGTCCCACCCCCGGCCGACAGGGCTGGTAGCCTACAGTCATGCATTGGAACACGGCCACCCTCCTTCTCGCTCTCGCCGCAGGGCCAGCACTCGTCAACTCTGCTGCCTCAACCGACAACGACCCGCAGCACCTTCAACAGCGCGACTCGCGATTCTCGAGGTTCAGGCTCGGCTTAGCAGGCAAGACTACACCGCACAAGAGGGCCAGGGAGTTCGGTCAAGAGGTGGACAGGCGCGCACTCGCCGACGAACTGCTCTCCAGCACCCGTGAGTCCTCCGAATCCCCCTTCGACCCGCGCTGTTTTCGTTCGACGAGCAAGGGCCGCTCCTTCTTTTTAAAGGCCCATGCCACCAGTGGGGGCACAAATCGTAGCAGATCAGCTGTTGCAGCTCAAAAGACACGTTGAACTGACCTGTACTTCCACTCGGCGTTCGATAGGAGTGACGGAAACGGTACTTCGCAACGGAACGACCGTCAACATTACCGAGACAGCTTCGGCAACTTCCACCACCCCCGCCAGCAGGACTCGCAACGTCTTCTCCTCGGACGACACCAGTAGTACTTCCACCCCCGTCTACTCGCTCGTCGACACCGAGTCAACCTCGGACTCGTCCACGGCCGCTTCGGCGAGATCGGGAGTCACTACTTCGGCGCCCGAGTCGACGGGGGCTTCCTCCTCTGCCGGTGCATCATCGAGCGAGTTGGCTAGCTCGACCGGAGGATCGGGGTTGGACGGCCTTTCGCTCTCGTTCTCGAGCGCAGGATCCAGCTCTTCGTCGGCAAGCTCAAGCTCCCCTTCGTTGAGCGCGTCCACCAGCGATTCGACCTCGGAGGCGAGTTCGAGCAGCACTACGGAGGAGGCGACACCTACGACCACTCCCGCCGCCAGCAGCAGCAGTTCGAGCTCAAGTTCGAGCGAATCTTCCTCGGCTTCGGCGAGCAGTTCGAGCTCCTCGGACGGCAACATCATCAACAGTCTCGTGGACGGACTCCTTTCGACTACCAGCACTGCCAGCACCACCACCGAGGCAGCCAGCAGCTCTTCCACCACCCCAGTCGTCGATTCCTCTTCGGTCTCGAGCTCCAGCCCTTCGACCTCGGACCCCTTCAGCATCGTCCTCACCACCACGCAGGCCGCTTCCTCGACCACGTCTGAGGCATCAAGCTCTTCCGCCTCGGCCTCCCGCTCCATCGCCGACGTCCTCAACACAACAACTTCGGCGGCAGCGGCGAGTACGAGCGCTCCCTCCTCGGGCGCGAGCTCGAGTTCGTCGACGTCAGAGTCAAGCCTCGGTTCCGGAGCTTCGGGATTGGTGGATCAGATAACGAGCCTGTTTGGAGTCCCCTCGTCCTCGACCACCGAGGAGGCTTCTTCCACCGAGGCCAGCCCTACCGCCGATGTGACAACTTCGGCGCAGGCGGTTTCCTCGACCGCTGGGGCTTCGAGTGCCGCTGGAAATGGAACTGAGGAGGGTGAGTTCCGAGAGAGTCTTCGACCGTCTTCTCGTCGAACGCTGAACGCTGACTTCGCTCTCCCTTCGCAGCTTCGACCACCGCCGGACTTCCCATTCTCTCCCTCGGCTCCTCCTCCTCCTCCTCCTCGGCAGGGGTCGACCCTTCCACTACCCCCGCCTCATCCGCCACATCCACCCGCTCTTCCAACGACGCCTTCACCTCCTCCACCCTCGCTCCCTCGAGCGCCAAATCGACCACCGATTCCGCCTCGAGCTCGAGTTCGGATGAGGCCACCGCTCCCGTCGCGACTACCACTCCTGTCGCTTCAACTGGAGGCAACTACACTCAATCGCCCGTCTCGAGCTCCAGCGCCAACGCTACCACGACGGCGGGAGAGGCGACTTCGACGGATGGCGGAATTCCCGTTGTCGTCGTCCCCTCGACTAGCGTCGGTACGGGAGAGGATGCCTCGAGCACTACCGCGGACGTCTCCTCGTCCTCGCAGACTGCGCCCGCTTCGTCGAGCGGTAGCGGATCGGCTTCCATCAGCGGTTCGGCCAGCTCGAGTTCGACTGGGACTGTCGTGACTGAGCCGTCGGCAATTGTGGGCAACTCGACCATTTCGGCTACGACGGCTACCAGCAGTGGAGGAGTCGCAGCAGGATCGACTAGCCTCGCCACGAGTACGAGCGCCAGTTCGGAGGCGAGCGTCACTTCGGCGCCCGAGAGCTCGTCTTCGACAGCGGAGGCTTCTTCCTCTTCCGCCTCTGCTTCGAGTTCGTCTAGTCGCGAGGCTCCTACTACCACTTCGAGCAACGAGTGAGTTTTGACGCGTTTGCCGCGCAATCTTGGCGTCGCGTTTGCTGATTCTTCTCGCTCTCCAACAGCTACGAATGGCTCCCTACCTCGACTCTCCTCATCAACAAGGCCACCAGCACCTCTTCCGCCGACGATTCGTCCGTCACTAGCGCCTCGGCTACCCAAGGAGATGGAGCGACGACCGCTACCGTCGACGGCAAGCCCTCGGTGACCATCACTTCTCAGGCAACCTTCCCCACCAACCTTCCCAGTCGCATCATTCCCGCTTCGAAGAACTCGACTTCCTCCACCGCTACCGCCGCGGCCGCCAGCGATGGGTCAGACTCGCAGACGACCATCTCGATCCTCCTCGACGAGAGTCTCAAGTGGACTTGGGTCGTCTCTTCCTCGGACGCTTCGGGTCAACTCATCTACTACATGCCCATCATCATCGCCAATGCTCTCAACATCACCTCCGATCAAGTCCAGACAGTCGCCCTCCAGGCCTACCAGACTGGGGACGAGATCCTCACCGTCTATCTCGCCAAGATCCCATCGTCGTTGGTCAACTCGCTCGAAGCAATGCTCAGCGCCGTCAACTCTCCCCTGTACGGCCAAGCAGGCATCGAAGGCCAACTCTCCTCCACCTTCGTCTCGACCTTCTCCGTCACTTCCTACGCTACCGACCTCTCCTCCTCCTCGGGATCCAACCTCTCTTCCGATGGATCCTCCGCTTCGGCTACCGGATCCGTATCCTCCAAGGACAACTCCAAGACCATCATCATCGCCACGGTCGTCTCGTGCGGAGTAGTCCTCCTCGCCATCGCCGCTTACCTCGCTTTCCGCGCGACCAAGAGGGGAGCTATTCACCTCGGTTCTCCTCGAGCGGGTGGATCGCCTCGCATGGGTGGAGGACCCGACCTGAGGACCTTCCAGCTCGGCGCGGGCAACAGGTTCGGAGGCGACCGCGATTCGCTTTCGTCGACTTCGACCGCCTCGACGGGCTTCTCGGGTAGCTCGCGAGATGGAGGACTGCATGGAGCGAGCACCAGCGTCGATATGAGTGATAGGAGGAGTAGCTTCTGGAGGTGGAGTGGAGGTTCGGGAGGAGCAGGAGGGTCGGCTGGCTCGCCTCATGAGGGGATGAGGGAGGGCCCGAGGCGCGTGACGGTCATGCGAGCGCCGAATGGCCAGCTTGATTCTTCCATCATCGGCCGGTGAGTGATATCTCTTTTTCCCTCCCCCCTGCTCTCCTCTTCACCGAGTCTGCGCCGAAGCTTACCCTCTCTTCGCTTCAAACAGCCCACAAATCCAGAGCAACTCGCTCATGCTGTAAAACTACTACCCACCCGCGTTTCCATGCGAGGCGGAATAGACACTTTTCTTCCTCCCATATACCCACTACACCCCCCACCACTCTCGTTCTTCCTCCTCGCGACGACACCTCGACTCGGGTTTGATACTCGACTCGCCGGCGCGCTCTTCTTCTTCTCTTTCGCCACACACTTCTTTCCTACGCACCTTTCATTTGGTATAGGTCTTCCCCCCCATCCCTCCCACCGCTTTCCACCACCACCCCCTGCCGTCGCTTTCTTTCCTGCAATCAGTCTTATCGTTCGATATGGTGTATTGTGAGCCGATGCGAGAGAGAAGGCGCGCTTGCCTCGGACGAAAAACCTGATAGATTACAGAGACCCTCACAGCCTTCTCCGCCAACCAAAGTCCTCGGCTTCCCCTGTAGCCTCGCTTCGTCCGTCTCGCATGTCGCTCGTCTCGACTCTGGATTGCCTCCTCGTGTTGCCTGAACGACTCACCACCATGCCGGTCACCACCGCCGAATTGCAGGCCACCGTCGTAGCTCACTTGGGCAACCGCTCCGTCGCCGAGCTTCGGATCCACGACATCCAGCCACTGGTTGAGCTTACCGACTCGGGTCTCTTACGTGACACGGTTGAGCGCCTCCTCAAAGTTTCAGACGAGGTCACAGCCCTGTGGATCGGCCCGCACCCGGTCATGTTTCCGAGCGCGATTGTGCTGCAGCTCTGTGAATCCGTGGAGGCTAGGAATCGCCAGATGAGGGAGACAATTGCTTCGACCTCAAGGACTTACAGAACGAGGCCGCTGCTGCGAAAGAAGAATGAGCAGCAGCTGCTCGACACGTTCGGCTCGGAGCCGAACGCGATGAGGCCGTTCGTGAGGGTGAGTCACCGGCAGTACACTCTTGGTAATCATTCACTCACTCGAAGATCGTGCAGCTACTCGTGGAGCCCGCTGGAGGTAGACTGCACTCTGGCTCGATTTCGAGCTTCGCCGAGCTGACTCAGGTCTCTCGCTCTTAGCCGGCCAAGCCAAGGATTGGCTCAACGGGTTCATGACTCGGTCTCTGAACTCAGCCAACCACGCGGGCCAGATTTCCGTCACCACTTTTGTGGGTTGGAGGGACTGGGATGAGCTCACGAGTTGGGAGCGAGGAGTGGTGAGTCGCTCTCAGCGGGGAGCTTGCTAGGTTCTGGAGGGGCATCTGCACTACTTTCGACACTGATTCAAGGCTGGCTTTCACTTGAACAGACCCTGCTAGCCGCCGCTCGCTATACAGACGTTCGGCTTCTGTCTCCTGCCGCTCGGCGATGTCGCTGACCCCCCTTCTCTTTCCACTATGTAGTGGATCAAGCTCAAGCGAGGAGCTTCAGCCGACGCAAATGCACCCTCAGCATCCAAATCGCTCGCCCACATTCCCAGCCTTACCGCTCGACAGGCCAGCAGGAGCGGCGTATCGGAAAGGGAACTTCGGGCGAGGTGGTCTTAAGTCTTAGAGGGCAGGTGTTGCCAGAGCTGCCTCGATCTAGACACTTGATATACTCCAACACATACGTGAAAGTGAGTGATGCGAGGGACCATACTCTTTCCGAGCAAGCTCTTGAGGGAGCTGCGATTCTTTCTCGCGGTTGCTTCTCGGTGCTCGTTTTCTCGAAAGGGCCACCGCTCCACCGCTCCACCGCCAGTCTTCTGTCTTTCGCTCAGAGCGAAACAAGTAACTTCGCGCTGTTCTGATTGTGCAGCACATCAGCCCGCCCCGCGCGCCGCCTTCCTTGCCCCCCTCTTCCTGTCTCTCCTTCTCCTCGGACGCCGGACTTGCACTCCTCGCTCCTCGATCCAGGAAAGCAGAAGAGGAAAGCGATTGTGACCGGTCGCTCCATCGCTTCTACACGCACAAAAAACTCGTGAGTGCCCGACAGCAGCTCGCTCGGTTCCCGGCTCATCTCCTCCTTTTGCAGATGCGCCCCTTCACCTCCTCCCTCCTCGGCTCTCTCCTGCTCGCTGTCCTTGCGTTCTCTGACCTCGCTCGAGCAGGAATCGCGGTCACCATCACCAACCGCTGCGATCATGATCTGTAGGCTGTCTGGCTCAGAGCAGAGTGAAGCTGCTGGAGTGAAGTTCGGCGCTGGAGAGCTCACCTGTTCGGGCTCGTACAGAGCGCCTATCGCGAGCTACATTGACGGTGGGATCAGCTACGTCGGGTGAATACACTGTGTCAGAACGAATAAAGAAGAGGCGACAGCTCACTCGCCTTTACTTGCAGCGATTCGCAGGGAAACGGTGGGAGCTGGAGCTTCACAGTGCCCGGTGAGCCTTATCGGCACCTTCTGAGCATCTCGAGACGCGCTGAGTGTCCTTTAATTAGACGACTGGATCTCGGGTCGCATCTACGGGTCGCCTAGCGGTGAGTCTGCTTCTGGGAAGATCGCCGAATCGAGCTGACCTTCGGCGCTCGCAGATGGATCGTGTCCCTACCCGGATGGTGCTGTAAGTTGCTCGGGGAGCCCGAACAAGTTGCAGTTCATTATTACTGACCCGCATGCTCGACCAGGGCTGCACGCTCGTCGTTCGTTGTCCTGCAAACTGCTCACCTCCCCGAGCTTCGGCGCTGACCGTCGCTCGTTCACTCCCGCGCAGGAGTGCACATTTCAGACGAATGGTGGAGACTGGGCGAACATATCCAACGTCTCAGGATACAAGGATCCCGTTACATTCGAGTGTGAGTCGGAGGAGTGTCGAGATCACTTGGGAAGGGGCTGACCTTTTGCGCCGGGGCAGGGGCCTGCGGCTCTTACACCTGCAACTCGGCTGATTGTGTGGAGGCCTATCTCCCGGATCTCGCGGGCCGTAACCCTTGCACTGGTGAGTTGGCGTCAAGAAGTTCTGCAGCACTACAAAACCGTCCAAGCCGATCTTGCGCCAGAAGCTCGGCGCTTCGGCGATGCTTCGAGCGCTTCTGTGGAGCCAAGCGCGAGGAGTCGACACCGCCTGACTTCTCTTGACCACAGACTGCATCCATGAATGCTCTTCCGACTACCTCAACGTCTACTTTTGCTAAGTGGGATGCTGGGAGACGAGAAGGAGCTCGGAGGAAGGGGATCGAGGGGTCAGATTTGACAAGAAGCAGCGCTACGTTATATCCCGAGATTTCAAGACCCAGCGAGCGATTCTGTAGCCCTGCAACACCGTCCAAGCGGATTCTGCGCCCGAAGCTCGAGACCCCTTCGAGCTGCCAGCTTGAAGCTTGACCGCGCCCCCGCTGCTTGCTCTCTTTCCTCCCACACTCGCTCGATCTCACCGCAAGAGCATCCACCTATTCGTGTACAGCGATCGAGCACTCAACAGGAGGACTACTTTGCTACAACCATGGCCGAGGTGAGCGCAAGACAGCGGGCCCCACCTCAGCCAACACGATTCGCTGACCTCGCTCTGACCTGTTACAGAGCTTCCCCTTCACCGCTCGAGCTACTCTCAAGTACAAGTCACCGCCAGGCTCTGGCTCTACGATCGCTTTCGCCAAGGGAGACTCTCTCACTGTCCTCTCGAGCGATGACGATGGCGACTGGTTCACCGGCAAGCTGCAGGATGGGACAGAGGGAGTCTTCCCATCTGCTTTCGTCGAGCGTATCGAGGAGCAAGAGGAGCAGCTTGCAGCCCCAGCAGCTGTAGTCGAAGAGCCCAAGGAGGAGGCACCCGCGTCGTCGCCCTCCACGACAGTCGCAGAGCCAGCTTCGGCGGAGCCAGAGCCCGCCCCAGCAGCACCAGCACCGGCTCCAGAAGTCGCTGCACCTTCCCCTCCCGCCCCTACCCGCCAGCCCTCGCGTCCTCCGGCTCAGGACACCGCCGCCAACTCCCCTCCCGAGGCGCCCAAGAAGCCAGGATCCCTGCGCGACCGCATCGCCGCTCTCAACGCTCAAGGTGCAGGTGCAGGTGGTCCCGGCGGTCCTCCCCCTCTCCCTCGCGCCAAACCTCCCGCTTTCAAGCGCGCTTCGATCCCCACTCCTCCAGCAGTCGCCAACTCCACCTCGCCCGAGCAGCCTGCCGCCCCCATCCTCTCGTCCTCCCCGCCCGAGCGCACCGAGCGTGGAGCTGTAGCCAACCCTGCTTTCAGCGCCGAGGATGCCAAGCAGAGCATCGGCAAGGGAGGGAGCCTCAAGGATCGCATCGCGGCTTTGCAGGGCATGTCGCTCGATACGCCCGCTCCTCCTGGCCGAGCTCCCAAGCCGTGGAAGAAGAAGTCGGTCGAGGTCCCAGAAGCTAGCGCCGAGCCTGCTGCCGATAGAGAAGACGTTTTGACATCGGCCGAGACCGAGGCGGGTGCTCCCAAGGTTGCGACTGGAGAGGAGGACGTCGAGGGAGAGGTCAAGGATGCTCCTCCGGCCGAGACGGAGACCACCGCTCAGAGTCCAGGAGCTGAGGTTCCCCCATTCTCGCCCCCTTCACCTCCCAGCGACTCCCCTGCCCCCGAAGCTCATCCTTTTGTCGCCCCTCCCGCCAAGGCCGACGACGACGAGGACTCTCCTGCTATCGCCGAGCCTTCTACCGACGAGCCTACCTCGCCTGCGCCCGTCGAAACCATCCCCGAGGAGGATAGCGAGCCCGTCGACGAGGAGGCCGAGAAGCGCAAGGCCATCGCCGCTCGTATGGCAGGGCTCGGCGGTCAACGCGTCGGCATGGCGATGCCAGCTCTCCCCAAGAGGGCAGGTCCGCCTAGGAAGCAACGCACTCCTGCAGCAGCTTCGCCTAGCGCCGAAGAAGCCCCTTCGCCCATCGCCGTCGTCGCCGAGGATGGCACCAAGGACGGTTCGTCGCCCATCGAGGCTCCCAAGGCGGAGACTGTAGTCGAGCCCTCCCCCGTTGAAGAGGCCATTGCAGCTCCAATCGAGGAGCCCGAGACGCTGGACGAATCGACGCCCAACAACGAGCCGGTTTCGGTCGAGGAGAAGGATACGACGCCCGCTCAAGACGAGGACGACAGCATCGAGCGCGAGGTAGCCGAACCGGTCACTCTCGGATCGAGCTCGCTTCTCGCTTCGACCGAGGATCAAGAGGAGGAGGAGGACGACTTTGACACGCCCGCCCTGCCAACTCGAGACTCGGACGATGAGTTCGACACGCCTGCTCTCCCCGAGCAATCTTCGCCCATCGTCCAGCCTGTCGAGGCTGAGGAAGTCAAGGAAGAGCCTCTCGAGCAATCTCGGGACGAGCCTCAAGCCGAGCTCGTCGAGGAGCCCGAGCCGACCATCGCCGCCCCTCCTCTCCCCCCCGGTCGTCCAGCTGTGCC